>OZ020305.1:36991932-37175408 GCA_963971305.1 Arcuatula senhousia
TAAATACCTCCAGAAGGGCTTATTGGAACTATGTAGAAGGCATTGTATCACCCCAGGAAGATGATAATCAGTACAGTGGAATGAAACGCTTTTGGACCTACATAAAACACAAAAGAACAGACAGTAACGGAATATCACCACTTAGGAAAAATGGTCTTCTCCATCCCGAACCTTTCGAACAAGCCACAATTCTTAACAACCAATTCCAATCCGCTTTCTCAGACAAATGCACCTATACAAAAGAAGAATTCACCAACAGATGTAATATGGAAGGGACCTTCACCACCGCTCCAGATATTAATATTACTGACAACGGAATCCTAAAACTACTCCAGAAACTAAATCCATCCAAGGCTGCAGGACCAGACAACATCCGCCCACGAGTTTTAAAAGAACTAGCAACAGTTGTAGCTCCAATACTAAAAATAATATTCTGTAGGTCACTAGAAACCGGGGAAGTACCAATCGATTGGAGATCAGCCAATGTTAGCCCTGTATTTAAGAAAGGGGATCGTCATAAAGCAGAGAACTATCGACCAATCTCGCTTACATGCATATGCTGCAAATTAATGGAGCACATAATAACAAGCCACATAATGAAACATGCAGACCAAAACAACATCCTCTACCCATTACAACATGGATTCAGAAGCAAGAGGTCTTGTGAAACCAAATTAATCGAATTCATTGATGAAGTAACCACCACAATGTCTACTGGTAAACAAAGCGACATCCTCATCATGGACTTCAGCAAAGCATTCGATAAAGTCAGTCACAGTCTTCTTGCTCACAAACTAGAACATTACGGAATTCGTGGCAAAACAAACAGATGGATACATA
The DNA here is from genome assembly GCA_963971305.1 of Arcuatula senhousia. Taxonomy (NCBI): domain Eukaryota; kingdom Metazoa; phylum Mollusca; class Bivalvia; order Mytilida; family Mytilidae; genus Arcuatula; species Arcuatula senhousia. Next base: position 36,992,773 of record OZ020305.1, read on the forward strand.
ACTTCCTAGCTGATAGAACACAAGCCGTAGTTGTAGAAGGGGAAAAGTCAACCTACATCAGCGTTGACTCAGGAGTCCCACAAGGATCAGTACTAGGACCTTCCCTGTTCCTATTCTACATAAACGACATGCCAAACGGACTAAGATCAACAGTACGGTTGTTTGCTGACGACACAATAGCCTATCTAACCATCAAATCAGAGGCTGATGCTAAAGATCTTCAGGCAGATTTAGACAAACTAGGCACATAGGAAAGAAAGTGGAAGATGGAATTCCATCCTGATAAGTGCAACGTACTCTCCATCAGCAAAAAAGCCAACCCACTAAAGTTCACCTACAAATTGCACGATCAACCACTAAAGCCTGTCAGCGAAGCAAAATACCTCGGCTGTCTCATTACATCAGACTTACGCTGGAAAAATCACATTAACAGTATATGCGGAAAGGCCAACAAAACATTAGGCTTCCTTAGACGCAACCTGAACATTGGATCAACTACCACCAAACAAAATGCATACTTCTCACTCGTACGACCAATATTGGAATATGCATCGACAGTCTGGGATCCATACACCCAGAAAGACATCCACACCCTGGAAATGATCCAAAGAAGGGGAGCCAGATACGTCTGTAATAGACATGGGAATAGATCTAGTGTCGATGACATGCTGAAAACACTGGAATGGAAATCTTTAGAACAAAGAAGGAAGGAGGCAAGACTAACTATGCTCTTCAAAATAAAGAACAATGAAGCAGCAATCTCTACAGAGAACAGGCTAATCCCACCAAGCCGACTCTCAAGAAACATGCACCACCAATCATTCCAAACACTGAGTACAAACAACGACTACAGAAAATACTCCTTCTTCCCAAGAACAATCAGGGATTGGAACGCTCTACCTCCTGACATCACATCAGCACAGACCACTGCCACATTTAAGAACAAAGTGGCAGACCTAGAGGAGTAGATTGCAAACAAGTGTATATAGTTTTATTTGTTTATATACTGCATACATACATATGCAGCTTTTAAATTCTCCGCTCGCACTAACCTGGCAGTATAATCAACTAGATGATTGTGGCCAGTAATAGGCAGAACCAGAAACCAGAACCAGAACCGTAGTCTTGCTCACTTCCAAGAAGCACACAATCGGTAAGATCAGGAGGGTGAACATAAAAGGGGTGATAAAATGATCTTTAAAACGATTAGGTGGAAGACATAGGGACCCGAGGACAATCAAAGAAATGGATCTGACTACCAGTTGCAGGTGAAAGAATGTAAAAGATTACCTCAGACTAAAATAATATTACCTTGTATTGTCTTCTTTGTTTCCGTCGTCTCTTGTTCTTTTAAAAGAAGGAGATGGACTTGCGGAAATATCCACCGTATCCTTAACTACCCTTTCATCTTCTCGCACCTCTTCCTCCATGGTTCCATTAACAACAGAATCATGATTTTCAACACCTTTACTTGCTTTATTTCCCTTGTCGTTTAGTACACCTCTGGAAGGCGGGAGATTTTTCTTTAAAATGCTTTTTGTTGGTTGCTTACTTTGTTGTTTTCTGTTTTGTCTCTGTATTGGTGACGTTGAAGTTTTATTTGGATATTTTGGTGGTTTAATATTTTGCAAACTTTGCAAAGAAATAAGATCACTTGGTTTGTCCGATTGAACAGAAGAATCACGGTCTTTTTGGTTGTTGTCCTTACATTCTTTATTAACGGGCCGAAAAGGTTTAACATGTTTTGTATCTTTTGTCTCCTTTTCAGATTGTGTCGGCGATGTAACCTCATATTCATAATCAGGGTTGGCATGGTAACGAAATTGACTCGAAGTTGATGGACTGTTTCGTTCTTTTGGTGAATCCTGCTTATTTGGCAATGAACTTACCAAAATATCCGACGAATGAACTTCACCTCCTTTTGCGTGGAAAGAAAATCCTTTTTGTCCATCATTGGAATCGCCATCACCACTTTTTGAAGAATCACCATTAAATCGACGATATTTTTCGCCATTTTTATATAAATCTCCAGTTATTTCATCCTTAACGAATTCCGGATCATTTTTCATCGTTACCATTTTATAACAGTTTCGTAATATTCAAAATAAATGTTAACTTTGAAAAACTTAGGTAGCTGAAGACGATTCATATTGTGCACGTTACGGTTAACATCGCTTAATACTTATAATCCATGCAACACATCTACATTTTTTATATTAAATTTTGATTCATGTCTTAATGTAAAAAGAAATAAACAAAACGAATCGTTTCTAAAACAGATACAAATCTTATTTTTACAAGGTCTTACATATTAGTAATTGGTATGTCCAATTTATTCTCTTAAAAGTATGATTTACTTTTTACTTAAGATCGTTAAACACTAACAAATCCTTTTTCGAATAGTCTCTAGGATATACTGAACGAAAATTAAGCAGCATTTGTAAATATTACCGTTTTGTTGATTTAAACTTTTTAGGTTATGTACTTAGCTTTAATTTTATACAAAAAGTCTATGTATGACTAAAATAAAAGTATTAAAACGATCAATTTAAATTTTCCAATCGGAGAAATAGGCATTCATTTATGAAGATCATTTGCTTTATGTGTGATTCAAAGTTGACAAAACCGGAAATTTACCGGACTTTACCGAATTAAGACAAAACAGTACAGGTTTCCAGTAAAAAAGGGCAATTAGGTCAAAAATATTTATTCCTTCAAGTTGTCTCTTCTTTTGTACAAACAAAGGTATGAATTTAGTCTTTTTTAAGAAAGAAAAATGTACTTCAAAATGAGATTGAACATTAAGAGAAAAGGCATTGAAATCAAACTTACATGTAATTAAAATGCAATGCCATGCATAGAATACGGTAGCTTTAAGTGTTGTATTCGTTTATTTCAACACAACAAAATACTTTGAAAACATTATGTAAATCAACCTTTCTTATACTATGCTTAGCTTTAAAATGTACTGTTTCTGTTAATAATCTTTAACTTCAAATATATTTAACTACAGAAGCAGAGGTACATGTACCAATGGGACATCCGAATGTCAAAAGTCCGAAATGGCAATTAAAACACTAGTACTATACATGTAGCACGAAGAAACACAAAACACAAACAACGTCGATCAATAATGTGAGTTCAAGTTTTAAAGAAGGTGAACGCAGGTGCCGCGGAAGAGTAAGCAGTTCCTACTTGCTATAGCACACCTGCTAATGGACAATTCAACGTGCCAAATCCGGTAAAGAAGACCTGTCCAGCAATAATTGCAAATGCTTACCCACATTCTTATTTGACACACACGGAGGTAGGAAATATTATAGTATCATGTGTCCTGATCTGGACAATCAACATTACGTCTGTGGTGTCAAATGCATATATAAGTTATAACAAAAGTACCGAAAAAGCATGATCAACTTACATCAAGTTTTAAAGAAGGTGAACGCAGGTGCCGCGGAAGAGTAAGCAGTTCCTACTTGCTATAGCACACCTGCTAATGGACAATTCAACGTGCCAAATCCGGTAAAGAAGACCTGTCCAGCAATAATTGCAAATGCTTTCCCACATTCTTATTTGACACACACGGAGGTAGGAAATATTATAGTATCAAGTGTCCTGATCTGGACAATCAACATTACGTCTGTGGTGTCAAATGCATATATAAGTTATAACAAAAGTACCGAAAAAGCATGATCAACTTACATTAAATGTCCAAGAAGAAAAGACAGAACAAAACCAGGCGAAAACAAAACACAAAAGAGAAATTTAAGATCGCAATGATCCTGACTTGGTAATGGTACTTCCAAAGAAATGTTTGGTTTAACCAGTTATCATGGCACCAAGCCCCCTTTTCTATTAAGATCTAAAAGTCCAGTAGAATCAGACACAAAATGGTAAGTGATATGATAAGAACAACCAACAACCGAAAACTAATCATAACAATTTCGAATTTCATCTGATATAGTTTTTAACTTTTCCACTAATTTAATGGTTGTTATCGATAGAAAAACTTTTTTGCTATACTATGTGCTAAATCAACGCAACTTTTTTAGCTCACCTGGCCGAGACGAAGTGAGCTAATGCCATCACTATGCGTCCCCCGTCTGTCGTCGTCTGTAAACAATTTCAAAAATCTTTAGTCTGCACTGAACCAATCTGACTGAAACTTACTAGTAAAAGGAATGATATATGAAATGTTGGCTACAAACGGTCCTTATTTAAAATTGATCCGATAAGAACATGGCCGCTGTTGCTAAAAATAGAACAGGGGAGGGGGTGCGTTAAACAGCAGCTTTTGGCAAATTACTCAAAACAGTGACAAATATCAAAATTCTGACATAGTGGAGTGATCAGCCCGTCAAGATCTACATACCCTGAAATTTTGAAGGAATTCTAAGAAATCATGCGTTTTGCACTTATTTTGTCTTATATCTCAAGTACCATAAAAGCTATTGAAGATATTTTAATTGCATATTTTTCAGCTAAATAAGCTTTACAAAATTGTTCAGGGATCGAAATTGTCAGATGACCCCTTATAGGGGTTATGGCCACTTAAATATATGCCAAAATAGTGGTTTTAGTCTTATAGATTGTGAACGATAGAAGATATGGAAATAGTTTTGCTTGCTTAAATGTTCAGCTAATTGAGCTCTACAAAATTGTCCATTAGGTTGAAATTGTCAGATGACCACTTATAGGGGTTATGGCCCTTTAACGCGAAAATTGTGGTTTTAGTCTTTTAGATTGTGAACGATAGAAGATATGGAAATAGTTTTGCTTGCTTAAATGTTCAGCTAATTGAGCTCTACAAAATTGTCCATTAGGTTGAAATTGTCAGATGACCATAATAGAACTTACGGCCCCTTAAATGCCAACAATAGTTGATTGCACGTGAAAGATTGTGTATCACAGATGATTGTGCCACACATTTGCCTGCTTAAATGCTCAGCTTTATAGAGCTTTCCAATGTTTTATGTCATGACGCGCTGTTGGCAATGTTAAATACATGTATATGTCACATTAAGTCATTGAAGCCGGGTGAGCGATTCAGGCTTCTAGGAGCCTCTTGTTATAACATAAGGAATCTCGGATATTTGTTTTTAGAAATATCCTGAAATGATCAAAGAGGCATAATTCTATATAAACTAGAAAAATCTAAGTTTTCAATTGTATAGCATGTATGGTATAGTTCTTTGTTTTGTTATGTTTCAAATATATTTGCTTTCGAAATGAAATATCATTAATATATTGGTGCTTTCATATAGGCATTTAGTATATTGTGTTAAACCAAAGATGAATTAACTTTTTAAACAAATAGATTCCTTTCAAAGGAGATTTAATTAGCTACTTGTGTTTAAATGTCCTACCTTGACAAAATTTATAATTGGAAAGAGTTAGCATACCAGGTCAGAAAATTGAAATGTGTTATTTGGAGATTTAAAGATATGACAATTAAGATTGAGAGTTAATTTTTCTGACGAGAATAAGATTTATCTTTTGATAAGAATCATCAATTGAAAACGAAAATTATCCCCCCAAAAATGAAAAAGAGGACATAGTCTGCCTGTTGAAGCCACTGCTGGTGACTTTAATTTGTCCACCCTATATACACATGATATAATCAACATGTTCCAATGAAAGTTAAAGATGGTCACTTTTCATTTTTCAGGCCCCGTGCGGGGCCCGGGTGCACGTGGCGAATAGGCCTGCAGCAGAGCCTAGCTTGTCGTAAAAGGCGACTAAGGGTCTTGGGATTCCGATGTCGGGGCAACGCTCAGCCCACAGAGAGACCAAATAAACACCAACTCACTCACCCACTCACTCATTTTTCGGCATTTCAGTCAGATTCTGAAGCTCCTATGGACTTAACTACTTAAAAATTGTAGACATGATTTGCTAACTGACCCATAATTTTATTATATTACATGACTGTAAAAATCTTAAAACACTGCTGTAAAAATTTCTTTAGTGAGTAGGCGGGTTGGTGTTTTATGCCCTAGCAACACTATATAGGTTATACAAGGGCGATGGACATGGAATTATGAGAAATTAGGATTTGTGATGGGAACAAAGGAATAGTAAAAGTATTTAGATTCTCGATACAACTTCGTGATATTTGAGGTAAAAACGTCACTATGGTTAAGTTATGTAAAGTCTTGCGGCGTCGTCCCCTGTCCTGCGTCGTCACAAAAACTTTCGTTGCAGTTTGCCGGGTTACTAGATGCAACAGCCTCTTGATTTGTCGCATGTAGCTTCATCTCATTGTATTGCAAGGTGTAAAGTGATTTCCTGTACCGTTGATTCGTTCGTTTGTTCTTGTTGTCATTTGTCTAAGTTTCTCTCTAATAGAATTGAACTTCGATCGATTTGATTTTTATTGTATATAACTTTTGTGCTTTGACTTGGAATATAGTTAGAGGAAGGTTTAGCCCATAAAACTAGTTGAACCCCGCCACATTTTATACCTGCCTGTCCTAAGCCAAGAATCTTTGACAAAGCTTTTGTTTGTACTTGTCTTTTTCATGTTTTCTGTTCCTTGTTTTAAGACGGGTGTCTATCTGGATTTGAATTATATGCATTTTATTTAGACCATTGGGAAGTTGCTGAACGGCAAGCAGCGCCTACTGCATGGCCTTGTTGAAGGCTGCTGGTGGTTGTCCATTTTAGTTTTTTTTCAAAATTACCGCTTGTTATGTGAGCTGTGTCACGCACACTTATTCCGCATCTCAATATTTTCTAATTTATGCCCGAAACGTTGCCACTTCCTGTTTACCGAATACTTTAGATTTTATACAAGTTTATAATGAAGATATATGCAAAACTTTCTGTCACAGTTTTTTTTTTTGAAACTACATGCAACAGTCTCACTTTGGCATGTAACTTCATCCCATGGAACTACAGTAATAAGGTGAGAAGCGATTTTATGCTCAAAACGTTGCTAATTACTGTGTACCGAATACTTAAATTTTGTTTATAACCTGGATAAAATGGATATATATGCAAAATTTCCGTCACAGTTTTCTAGGCAACTACATATGTAGATGCCACAGCCTCTTGATATTTGGCATGTAATTTCATGCTATAGTACTATAAGATTTATGCATGAAACGTTGCCAACTCCTGTTTACCGAAAACTAAAAATGAGTTTTGTATATAATGAACATACATGCAAAATTTCCGTCACGGTTTTACGGACAACTACATGCCACAGCCTTTTGATATTTGGCAACCATGTGGCTTCATCCCATAGTACTATAACATGTATAAGGTGTAAAGCAATTTTATTATCTCGTACGCACGACTTATTATGTCGTGCTCTCGACTTATTATCTCGTGCGCACGACTTATTATGTCATGCTCTCGACTTATAATGTCGTGCACACGACTTATTACGCTCCCGAAGGGAGCGATTATGGTAGAAATGTCAATATTTTAGTTGTACTATGGGCTAAATTTCCTTCAACGTCCGGTATAGCATGCTTGTTTTCCCGAACTTTCAGCGTCTTTTTAACGCTTTTTGCTCTGCAAATTTTGAACGTCATCAAGCGCACATGTGACCCACAAGAAAAGCTAGTTTGTTTTTATTTTCGAATATATTTTGTTTGAATTCATGTGGCATCATATTTTTTTCTAAAATCATTTTTGCTTGTACATTTAATAAATTTAGAAAGCTTTTAATTTCAGGAGCGTCACAGGTAAACAAAATACCTCATATTATCTCGAGCGCACGACTTATTATGTCTTGCTCTCGACTTATTATCTCGAGCGACATAATAAGTCGAGAGCACGACATAATAAGTCGAGAGCACGACATAATAAGTCGAGAGTACAAGATATTAAGTCGTGCGCACGACATAATAAGTCGGGCGCTCGAGATAATAAATCGTGCGCACAACATAAAAAGTCGAGAGCACGAGATATTAAGTCGTGTGCACGACATAATAAGTCGTGCGCACGACAAAACAAGTCGAGAGCACGCGATATTAAGTCGTGCGGACGACATGATAAGTCGTGCGCTCGGGATAATAAGTCGTGCGCACGACATAATAAGTCGTGCGCACGAGATAAATTTTAATAAAAAAAATGAGTGTCCTTAATGTACCACCGTAAATATTAAAGATTTTATATAAATAATGGACTTGTCTACAAATTTCTGGTACACTTTTCGGGCAACATCATACAACAGACTCTTATTATTTTGCATGCAGCTTTAACATAATCATAGTATGAAATGGTTAAGGGCGTTTTCATTCCCATAACTCATCTACTTCCTGTTTACAGGCGACATATGTCTTCCAGGGAAAGCTCTATTTAGTTATGCAATCAAGATTTATATTTGAGACAATATGAATATCTAGCTTTGGAAAACCCAGTTGGGTGTAAAGAACTGCTTCTATTGTAAAATACTTGACCGAAGAGAGACAACTGTAAAAGTAATGTTTAAGATTTTAGTCAGAAAAAGGTTTGTTTTATGAATTCACTATCTATAACGGTAATTCTTTTCAAAAATACAATAAATCCACTCCAATTAAGGAACATAATTATATGGGTGAATCGTTGGGAAAATCTGAAATTCAAAAATGAGTCATGTGTTGTTTTTGAGTTACATAATGACACTATACGATCTGGCCTTGAAATAAAAAATAATTAGGTGCTGAAGTGATACACCGTTTATTTTTCCGTTTGTACGAATTTAACTTAATTGTTTCAATACAAACCATCATGCCAGCATCAATTATGTCAATGTTAAATTTTAGTATTAAAACTTAGCATTGATAGAATTATACCTTGCATTACATACAGACAATATTACGTGAAAACAGCATAATCTAGGACAAACCAAGTGCCACTCCTATTCCATGAAGAAATTAAAAGTACACTGTTGAAAGAAAATGCACATAGAAAGGATGATTGCATTAGTGTCATATCTTAAAAATCACATACTTTGTCATGTCCTCGTAACAACTGTGAAATAAATTTATTCAAGTTCACTGAACACTGTGTAATATAATTCTTTTTAAAATGATACAAGTATCAAGAATTTACATGTACATGTAGTAATAGATTGTTCTTAAAGCGTCTTTGATAATTCCTAGTAAGTAGATCAAAAACCCTTCATACCCTCTTTGTTGTAAATTTTTATCTTATTATGACTTTTAAAAAAATATTGAAACAAAGTCGAAGGATCTTATCAATGAAATTAAAAAAAAACAATCAGCTTTTTATCAGTGGATCCAAATGGTGATTGAAAACGTGAGTCTTAGAGAGAGAAAAAAATGTTTGATTATAACAAGTTTTTTATGAATTTCGTCATTTCGTTATCATTATCACAGCCCTTTGATGCAAAATCCCGTACAATACATTAACCACCAATAAGCAGGCATCTCAACAAGCAATGCTGAATCTTCAAATTATTTTAGATGTCAGCAGCTAAAACATTTGATGGATGGTGACTTAAACGAGTAACCCGGGCCCAGACCAACACACGATAACCCAAATATTTCTAGTTTTCTAAAATCTTTATTTCTGAACATCTATTATGAAAATTTGAAATAAGGCCCGGGCCTGCATGTTACTCATTTTAGTCACTACCGTAAAAATGGTTCAAACGCAAGCTTTCTGTTCACCCCATTGATGAGTGGTTAACACCGTATTGCCGGGTATGTACTTGAAACTTGTTCAGGAATGTTTTAAATTAAAAAAAATGCATGCTTCGTAACCAACTTCTCATGTTCGTTCATTTTTTAAATTCAGTTAACTAGCAGATGTTTACCCGTGCGGGTTCCGGATGGCGAAAAGGCTCGCAGCAGCACTATTCTTGTCAGTTAAAGTCCCCTAAGAGCGCTCAGAATCCTGACATCGGGTACACAGATAGGCCGCTTACCCACAAAGCGACTGGAATGTGTCCCAGATGGTTGAATGGGGGAAGCTCTGTCATAATGATTGACGGGTCGCAGGCTATAATGCGGAAAACCTGACCGCAAACTATTACGGTGGTGCACCGAGTTGGGAAACATGTCACGTTTCTCGCACGTAAAAGAACCCTGCTGCAGGTCTAAGCAAGAGTAGGAATCGCAAGATCCCAATGCATGCAGGAGACTAAATTTACCGTCGCTTACCTAGTGACAGTCAAAGCTCTCATCCTTGATTGGCCTTGTGTCCCCCTTTCCTCCACTTTATCATCGTTTTATGTTAATTGTGTCACCCCTTTAATTTTCATCTCCTTGATATAACTGAAATATCGCTGAATGCTTGGGAGTAAAGCAAGCAACAGCTTTTCTCCATCTGCAATAGTTTTCATTCTATACGGACAAGAACATAAAAAAAAACTAGCAAGTATTAAGAGATTTTGTTAAAGATCACCAATTCACCTCTTATTTTAAAGAGTGATACATACATATAAGCTGTAATTGGAAGATTATTTCATTCTTTTAGTGTTTACGTTTAGATAACATACTGATTTTAAAGAATATCGGACCAAGGCAACGATACTATGGTTTGCAATCTTCAAGGTTTTTTTAAGCAATTTAAATGACAGAATTGTAAATCTCCACCATCTGCCCAAATATTTGAACGATTTGATGGATTCTTTTATGCGTTTGGCTTTCCATTTTTGCTGACTCCCAGAGTATAGTAATAGATTTCGGAGAAATCAATCCGCGTTTTTCCCCCGAGACGTATAACCTATCCAAATGTGCATTCGCTCTCCGGAAGAAGTGTATTTATTTTTGTGGTCAACGAGCCTTTCTTATATTTGTTAGTATAACCTTTTATTATTATTTGATTTGTTTATTTATTTCGTTTTCAATTATGATAAAGTATTTGCTAATTTTTTCATAACATTTTTAAAACTACATTTTGTGTATCACGTGACTTTAGTCACCTGTGTGATGGGGAAATATATTTTAGCGGGAATATACAAATTATTGGTCTTGCAAATTCCGACCAGTACCTCCCCGTGGTGCAAGACGGGCACTGTTCCAGCGACAACAAAGGATACTCTGGAGCAGCTAACACTGGCGGTGGTGTGTCATGGGCTGGACGACCCATGGCACATAGCGAGTCTATACCTGTATAGGTATTAGTTGATGCAGAGGGGCTTTCCCCTAGTCACGACTATAAATACCCATCAGTCAGACAAATTATAGAAATTAGAACCATAAATGCTTTATATAAAAGCTGGGATAATTAAACTAATGATTTTCTCAGATAAAAGTTACCGGAAAATACATGTAGTTATATCGATTTCATATCGTTGTAATATAGCGTGGATCATACATAAATAAAGATATATTTAAATGCTGTAATTGCCTTCTTCTGTCATGTCTGTCCAAAAAGTTATAAAACCATAACACAAATCGCTTGCCTTCGTTCAAATGTGACTTTCAAGTACACGGTACCAACGGTACTTTGATTAAAATAATGAAAAGGAATAGGTTTAAGAAGTTTATAAGAATTTTCGAAAAAGGATTGAAAAGTTTGGGGGGGTTTGGCTCCTCCAAATGCGGTTGATATACACAAGAAATGTGTTAGGTTACACGTGACCAATTTCAGAGTTTAAGTTATTGCTTTACTCCAAAGCAGCACGAATTCTGCTATATCAAGGAATGAACGTTAGTGGTAGTATGCTGACACAAAACCAAATGACTGTAACTCGAAAACGGAGGGATTAGTTGAACAGAGGGATCAGAGGGTCCTGCTTATTTCGAAACATGTGGCAATGTTCTTTAAGGCACTGAGAACGTGGTGTTTTAACCGCGAGCAGCGCTTACTGGTCTCGTTGAAGGCTGCTGGCGGTTGTCCATTGTGGTTTTTCTAAATTGCCGCTTGATTGTGGGCTGTGTCGCGTACACTTATTCCACATCTCATTATTTTCTATTTCTTTGAGAAAGTTGCCACTGTTAAATGTGTACTTGTCTTTCAAAATCTGTCTCTTGAAAGTTCTTCCGTTCGATGTGGACGAATTGTTTGTTTGATATTTTTTTTTTATCATTAACGCGGTGATTTTTGTCTGTTAATGGACATATCGCACTCTTAGTTTTATTTTCCTAATATACAATAAGTAAAGTTCATTATTAGCTAAAGTAAAATCCGTCATGAGCGTAAAATCGACTTGAAATTACGTACGTATATAACGTTGAAAGGGCGGAAAACTCCAAATCACTCACTCATTAGCGTAAAATCACCTCCACGGTAGGTCCCGTGTCCGGCGACAGGATTGTTTTTTCGAGAGGCATTGTCCGGTTTTTTCGAGAGAGGTCCAGGTTTTTTCGCCTGTCCGTTTACAAAAAAATACTTAAATTCTCAATTGTAAGTGAAACAAAACGAAAAAGAGGAATATTAGTATTCAAAATTTTCGAATTGTTACTTTTCTTCCAAAAAAATCCGTAAAGAAGCATCAGTTAATGATTTATTAAAATTGACCAGGTTTTTTCGAGAGGCACAACAACTTGTCCGGTTTTTTCGACAGGTGTCCTGGTTTTTTAAAAATTTTGACTAAAGAGAGGAACTGGGTTTTGTGGAAACTATACGACTTTAGTGGAAACTATAATATCCCTCCTACTCATTAAACATACTTTTAAACACATTACATGCAAAATATCAAGTTTGTTACTAACTTTAAAACATGAGTAGGCTGCCCACATGCAATTTCTTTGAAGACTAAATTAGTATTTTGACAAAATTAGTTTTACAGTACATTTGTACATTTGTGACTTTCTTGGTGTGCTTTAATAAATTACCGGTTTCAAAAAGAGCGATTGTTACGGTGGGCAAAATTTTAAAAGGTAAGTTGCAACCTTGTTTTTGTGCCTTTTCAGGCCTTTGAAACTATAAAATCTACATGTACATGTATCTCAGAAACAAATAAATACAAAAAGAGCATATTCCACTGGTGCATTCTGTTATTTCAAGAGTTTAAGGTTGATTTTGGAATATGGGATATTTACATATTTATTCCTGGGATACGGGATACTTGAGGGAAAACAAACTAAGATATAGAATACCAGTATTTAAATCTATTCTATTTACAGGGATATGGGATAAGAAAAAAACCCTCTATTTTGGATACGGGATATTTGATAAAAAACATTAGGGAATATGAGATATTGGAACCCCTTAACGTATACATATATATGTATGTAAAGATACAGAAACTTATAATTAAATAGCATTTGAATTTCATACTCTTATGTTTGTTTTATGTCAGGTCGACTCTATTTCAGTCATAATCAGCAGGACAAGAGCTAATTGAAACACCAAAATGTATTCTGTACACCCACCATGGACACAGACCCATGTATGTCATTCGAAGGACACATGCACGACCACAAACCAGAAGTAAAACGAACCAACTCACAAGATAGGCCAATGTTCCCTTAACGCACCATAGGCCAATGCATCTAGAAAGTGACGAAATCCTTCCTCAAAAGTTTCGCACAATTTGGAACCCTTCCATATGGTGACTGACAATGAACCCTTACCCGAAATGAGGTCATACTAGATGGAACATCTACCTGTGTGGGATATAGCCAACTCTTAACCATCCTTTATCTGGCGAAAATACAATGCTGAATCCTGTTCGAACCTATACTCACTGAGAGAGAGAAGCGGGGTTGGAGTGGGAAACAAAGGATCTGTAAATTTTGAAGATCACTGGAAAAGGAAAGAGGTGGGTAGATGCGGAAAATTTAGCCTGTGGCGGTGCACAATGGGATATTTTACGGGCAGGAACATTGGAACTCTCCACGCACGTTGGCCCAATATGGTTTACGGTCAAGTTTCCGCATTAGTATAGCCTGATGAACCGACATTTATTATGACAGAGCTGACCCATTCAACCACCTGCGGCACACATCCCAGTTGCTAAAGTGGGCTAAGCGGCCTGAAAAGATGATAGGTTTCTGAACTTTTACCGAGAAGCTTAGCGCTGCTGCTAACCTATTAGCCTTCTGGGTCCCGCATGGGAGTATACTCTTATGAAGTTTTTTGTTGAAACTATACTTAGTATATAAAAAAAATGTATACAATAAATACATAAATTATGTGTAAAAAATTTGAGGTACTGAAAGGGCATTCGAGACGGAGTCTTATATAATCCTGGATAAAACATCAGACATGAAAGAAGACGACTCTATGATACAAACAAACACATCCAAGAAACAACTACAAGTCAAGTGAAAGAAGGTAGCCCTGGAACTTTAAGCAACTTCTGCTTGTCGCAACACAAACATTTTGTTTCCAGTCAATTATTCAAGGAGGCTATTTTCAAATTATAACAGTTGGTAGTTATGCTAAGACAATATAGATTCATGGGTTCTGGTTGTATGCGTCAATTAAATGTGCCTGCCTGTTTATGTAGGCTATATAAGGTTGAATTCTTGACTTTAACTGACGTATTCTTGTCCAAAACCCTTGAAATGATAGTACCGTATTTCTATTTTTTAACAACATACAATGTCTTTTTGAAATATGATTTAAGAGGTAAACAACACGCACAAATTGTTTATCTAAAGTATGAAAAAACCTGGACCTCTCTTGCAAAAACCTGGACGCCTCTTTAAAAAACCTGGACATGTATTTTATTTTAATTTAAAAATATGTAACACGCAACTTTTTGGCGTCAATGTTCAGGATGCCATAATATAACATTGATGTTCACTAATAATGGTTAGCAATCTCGTTCAATATATTTGTATTTTAAGGGGTGAAAAATGCAAAAAGGTAAAAACTAAAAAAACAGCCCACAATTTTATTTATTTTTTTATAGGAATTGGTGTTGTTATACAATTTGATAATACTAAAATATGCCTACCCGTTGGTAGCATTTTGTCTTCGCTTTCAGTTAAAAATCACTAAATATCACCAAACATTACATTTTTCATTGATTATTCTCTTGAAAAAACCAGGACAATTGTACATCCCTCTCGAAAAAACAATCCTGTCGCCGGACACGGGACCTACCGTGACCTCGTTAAAACCATTTGAACGGAACAGCGACAACTACATGTATCACACTACCGTTCATGTGACTACGTTTAAATTAATCTGACAAAAAAATAAAATTATATGTATGATAATAACTATAATCGACGATCAAACTATAGAAGTGCATCAAGCACGTTTTATAAACATGTTCTTCGACTTCTTTTAAAAGTACATGTAATCGATGCCTCAATTACTCGATGATAAAGAATGTTGTATGAACCTGTTTTTTATGGGGGTTATTATTTGTTGCTTGTTTGGTTGTATTTTTTTGTAATGCTTGTTTGTTTGCTAGTGTTTGTTTTCCTTGACACACATGTTAATTTCATATACATGTACTAGTATCTGATAACAATCGATGCGTGGAATAACCGATCATTTTTGGGTTAAAGACAATATTGTATATTTCCAATTACCAGGCAAAGATTATAAGAATCTAACACCGGTGTTAGGGCAAGATAAGGAAATCTCCGACACCCCGAGGGTAAGATTTCAAGTCTGCAACGAGGCTCTGCCGAGTTGCAGATGTAAAGAAATCTTACCCAAGGGTGTCGGAGATTTCCTTATCTTGCCCTAATCATCGTTGTTTGATTATTTTTCTCACTAAACCCGTAAATTGTACAACGTGGATTTGTTTACAAAACATAGCGTGACGTAAACAATAGAGTTACGTCCCTTGGAAACTGCACGAGGCTATCTCACATGGGGTGGTGTGAGACAGAAAAATCTCACACCGCTAAAAATAGGAACTGTCCTGTCCAAAAAGTGAGAAAAAGAGGTTGCACTCAGTCGTGCTACGGATACCCCTATGCTACAGATACCATAACTCGACCATTCGGTAACCAGGAGGTAGGTACCTGACTTACATTGAAAGGGTAGTCAAGTTACATTTTCAAATCATCGTAATAAAGCTGTGTACCAAATTGGAAATCAATTTCTTCAGCAGGTGCTAACTAGAAGCCTGTTATAAAATTGTCTATTTATGTCCCTTAAAAAGTCTAAGCCGCCTCGGAGAACAGGAAGTAGATGACTAGCTGACCTGGAAAGGTTGTGTACCGAATTGGAAATCAATTTCTTCAGCAGATGCTAAGAAGCCTGTTATAAAATTGTCTAATTATGACCCTTAAAAAATTCTAAGCCGCCTCGGACAACAAGAAGTAGATGGCTAGCTGACCTGGAAAGGAGAGACACAGTACTTTATTGTGCTAAAGCTGTGAAAATTGAAATCAACAAACAAACAAAAGCAACATGCAAACATGTGTGCTTCGGAAGGGTAAACAGTTATTGCTTGTTATATATAATTAAAGGAAATAACAAAAACTTCTGTAATAGGATGATCAATCTTAAACTTCCAAGAGAAAAGACAAAAGAAGGAAAATATACCAGAGAAATTGAAGATCGCAATGGACCTGACTTGGTAGTGGCATTTCAAAAGAAATAGTGGGTTCAACCAGGATTATGGCGCCATACCTGTGCTTTGTGATCTGAGGTCCCAGTAGTTACAACACGGTTGTTACACACTTATCCTCGAAATATCGTTAAATCAATAAATTTGGCGCAATACTTTACGTCATACTTTGGCATATTGTCGCCAACGTTGCCTAATATGATTAAGGCCCTGCCTTTTTAGCGAGCATCGAAAATCTATATACCTTTAAAAAAATAAATCCGCTCGACCGTCTAAGTTTAACGTAAAGAGGGAATTTTTAAAAAAGGAATTAAATAGTAGCAAAGTCTGACCCAACCAAACCCAAATTATATGCACTTGAGAAAGTTGTTGTTAAAATATCTGGGATCAATGACTACTTATTAAAAATTCAATTATTTGTGCAAATAATAAATCCTGTAACATTCTGGGACGATATTAAGCGGGGACGAAATTATCAATTTTATGAATTACGTGACGTCATTTCCTTGTCAGAGTATTTCGCGCTTCCTCAGCAGATCAAAACAACATTCAGATTCTGTCAGGTTTTGTGAGATTTTCTGAGTATCAGTGTTTTATTTGAAGCATTGGTAACAGAAGGTACATTAAGAAACCCGGCGGAAAAAACGGTAAAGTAAAAATATCATGCGGGACTGAGGAAAGTGAGTGAAACCCCACAGGATGGGACTCTTCTTTCATTTTCAGGTAAGAACCTTTTATTTATTATAATGCGTAGGTTTTATTCAGTAAATTTATGTATTTCTTTATCTTATTTTATCTTACTTGGAATTTAACAAAGCTTGGTCAATATTATGCATTTTATTATGACTAGTAAATGGGACGATGTTGCCAAAAGCTGGCTCGGTAATTTCCGGAAAATCGTTTTTCAGCGGAAAAGAACGAATGGTGTTTAAATAAAAATCCGTGTGTAAAAATAAACAAGTGGATGAATGAGGGTTTTATAACTGTTTTTGAATTGCAATTTTTATATTTTTGCATAACAGATTATGATGTATTTTTTCATAAGCCAAGAGGGTTGATTGTTTTACTTGCTCCGTGCCTATTATTTTTTTCACTCCGTAAAAGTAAACCTGTTCCGGTTTTATCGTCAGTATATTTCTGGCACATCTCAAAACATGCACAATGCCGTAGGGCTCGCATCTGCGATGCTCGCTATGACGTCACTCACCTTGGCGACGTTATTGATGGAGATGATGATGATGATGGAATGGCCATGATGTAACTTTCAGAGGACTTTTTACTCCTGATGAAGGCAACTGCCGAAACGTTGAGACTTTTGAGCCATTATAAATAAATATACATATATATATATGATGTGATTGCCTGAGGAATACTTTTTTATCAAAATAAATTTACATTTATATTGAAAGGGGGAAGGTTGGGCCCAAAAAACCCCGCCACATATTACATGTGCTTGTCCTAAGCTAGGAATCTTTGACGAAGCTTTCGTTTGTACTTGTCTTTTTGATGTTGTCTGTTCCTCGTTTAAGAAGGGGGTCTATCTGTGACTATTTCAGGGCTGGATTTGATTTATATGCATTTATTTAGACCATGAGCCAATAGCAGAACCGCGAGCAGTGCCAAATGGCCTCGTTGAAGGCTGCTGTTGTCCATTGTGGTTTTTCTAAATTGCCGTTTTATTGTGCGCTGTGTCGCGTACACTTATTCCACATCTCATTATTTTCTATAACATCAATCTATCCTCGAAATCAAATTTACTCTTATCCTCGCAAGTAGTAAACATAAAGAAATGAACAATTCTTTGATTATCTTTTACTTTTCAAGTATTGTCTTGATTATAATTGTTGTACGCTTTATATTTTAATTTAGAAAAACAAAATATAACGTTTCAATCAGTATTGATAAAATGTAAAATTCACATTAACGCACTCCCTTAGAAACAGATAGAGCTTGTATCCAATACCTAAACGCATTGAATGTCTTTTTGTATGGGACCGGTTGTTTGTACTGCCGGTGATTAACTTTGATTTTTTTATTATAACTTTTAAATAATTCTTGATGTTATTCGTCATTGTTGTAAACTAGACCAAAGGCATGCCTGTTACAGTCCAGACTAGCATTAGGTTTGCGGTTGTATCAATACCTAGCTCTCCGTCGTTGAACCCCTAAATATTATATATCAAATCAAATCAAAATCAAATTTATTGTCATATAAACATCTAGACAGAGTTTGTGACAAAAAACAAATAATATAACAAAACAACAGTAGAAATACATAATTAACGTATAATACATGATATTTTACGTGAACAATGCAATATAGGCTTTGCAAGTATTTTATTAAGAGTCCCCTGTCCTCAATACTAATGATTGTTTTAAATAGGAACTTATAACATAAACTTGTTTATAGCTATTTGGATTAAGAAGTATTTTTAATTTTTGGTTGTCATTATATTGTTCATATTGCTCAGTATTTTCAAAAAATTCTTCGATTATTTTTTTTCGCAAGGACTCGTTTGTCTTGCAATGTAGCAGAAAATGAGCTTCGTCCTCTACCACATTGCAAGTAACACATAATCTTTGTTCTCTAGGGACTTTTAAGTATCTACCCTTTTCTATAGCTAAATTATGGTCCACATTCTGATTTTTGTGAGGACCCTTCTTGATTCAAAATCTTTATATAAGAGATAAAATTCTTTATTTAAATCTTCTTTTATATTTTTATATAAGTATGTTTTATTATTTTCATTTAGTAAAGCTAGTTTGTTCTGATATATTCTCTGATACCCTTCATTAAAGATGTTTTTTGAATTTGATTTTAAAGTTTTCAGCTTAGTTTTATTGTTACAATCTATGATTTGTTGTAGCAGCTCATCATCAGATATAAAATCCTTAGCGAAGGTGTACCATGTATAAACATTTTGATCGTTTAAGTCTTTGGTGAGATTAAATGCTTCTTTTAGTAATTTATTTGTATTATCGGAACAGAGTCTTGACATGAATGACACTGTACGAAGCATGATCATTTGTTCAATCGGATTTCGACCAAGTTCTAAACGAGTACATAAGTTGGAAGTTGTTTTACGTACTCCCAATACGTGTTTACAGAAACTTAAATGTACTTTTTCTGCTGGGGATTTATCAATAAATTGCAAGGGATCAAGGACTTTATTGTTCAAGTTTCCCCTTAATTTAGCTCTATAAAAGTTTAAGTGGTAGTCCATATATGATATTTCTGAGTTATATAGTAGAATTGGACATACCAGAGTGTCAAACAAATTATTTGACACTGCTATCGGTAGTGGCCCCATGGAAGAAGTTTTTGCTTTTAATGAAAATAATACCTTTCTAGCCTTTTTAGCAAGATCTTCTAAGCTGTATTTCAGATTACCATTGCTTCTGAGACTAGTACCTAAATATCTATATTCAGAAACATTTTCTATATAAATTTCTTTTGCCCTAATAAAGGGTTCTTCAGGTTTCACTAAATTTTGTTGAAATATCATGGTCTTGGTCTTATTGACATTTATAGACAATTGCCAATTATCGCAAAATTGAAGCAATTTGTCCATACTAGACTGTAGACCTTGTTTACTTTCTGACAAAATCAGAAGGTCGTCAGCAAAAAGCAGACTTCCTATGGTTGAGTCTAATAACTTGAGTGGAAGTGAAGAATTTTGGTTAAATGTATCACTCATGTCGTTAATGAAGATGTTAAACAAGGTAGGACTTATTGAGTCTCCTTGTCTGACCCCTCTATTTATGTTAAAATACTCCGAGTGTAGATTGTTAAATTTGATAGATGAGTCAGTACTATCAAGTTGACCTTTGATCATTTGGTACATAAGTGTACCAATTCCAGTTTTCAATAGTTTATATAGTAGACCATTTCTATAAAACTGTGCAGAATTTTGGATCCTTACAGAGCACGTGCTGTTTTGTAATTAGAAAAATATATGTAAACTTGACCCACGTTTTATTTTAGTGCTATAAAATCAAGACATTGGTAAAATTTATTCTTTTTTAATTTTCCGGGATAACCGTATTTTTGATTTCGAGGATAACCGTAAATTTCGAGGAAAACCGTATTTCGAGAATAACCGTGAGACAAAATTTGAATATTGCGGTGATTATTTCAGCACAACAATCAACCAAACCCTTATCAAACAAATACTATAAATTAGGAGGTTATAAATATCTGCACTGCATGAAAAGATACATTTACAAAATTTAATGAAAAATGAAACTTCTAATTTAAAATTTATCATTTGATTACTTGCAAATTAATTTTCAAATTTCATTAAAATTATTTTTTCAATTATTTTTGTAGTTTGCATAAGTTTGAACCTAATTTAATGATAAATAAATTTGTTATTTTTCGAATATATAAATTAAAAGTAAATTTCGGATTTCATTTTTTTATGATTGATTTATTTTTGTAGAAAGTTCAAATTTATCATGTTTATTAATAAATTTAAGTTTCTTATAAGTTTCTAATTTAAAGTGATTTATTATAAATTTCGGTCACCATAAAAAAGAAAATTAATTATCGACTAGTGGTGTTTTAAATTAGATATTTATTCAACAATAATTAAAATTTATACATATTTAAACTTGATGTTTTTTTTTTAATTATTTTTTTTAAAAATTCAGAACTATACTTGTTAAACACAAGTAATTTGTCCCGTGCGGGCCTGGTCGCGAATATGTCGGCACTTTGGCTGAATAGGGTGACCCTTGCATACCCGTAGCCAGAATTTTTTTAGGGGAGTTCGATTTTATATATAAATATTCCCTATTTTAATGCAATAAAGTGCTTAACTAAATTTCAGTTTGTTTTTATACCTTTAATTTTCAAAAATTTTAGTCCATGGAGGGGATGTGGTTCCTCCGAACCCCTCGACTTTCCCCCTCCCTGGCTACGGGTAAGCCTTGTCCGCAGGGATAGTCAGGTCTATCGGAAAGCCTGACCACTGCCCATTTGTGGAGAGTGCAATGTTTCATGAACATAAACAAACCTGTGTGAAGTGCCAAGTAGTGCACCACATCGGCTAAACATGAACAATAAGTTTCAATTTACTATGCGTGAAGTTAATATTATTAACAGTATATGTATATTGTTGTTAATTTGTATTATAACCATTTATTGTAAATGTGTATTCGCTGTATTGTTTATGTATTTGCCTGACCCGACAGGGTTTATTGTCAATAAAGTTATACTATTATAAAAAAAATGTGTTAAAAGTAATAAATGTCGTCTATTGTCAGTTGTATTTTGTCTGTTCAATTTGTCATCTTTTTCATGTATTCCCACCATACTTTACATTAAAAATATATTGAATATCAATTATTTTAACAGTAAGACAAATATTTTATCATTGTTATTTCCCCTTTTCCTCCTTGCCGAAACAAGAAAGATAACCGATATTGGTTTCTGTATGTACAATATAGTTCATTGTGGTTTTTCTAAGAAATTAACCCAAGTCGTTTATGCGTGGTAAAATAAAGGTCAAAGACAAGTTAACTTGTCTCTAATGGGTGGTGTCGTCTACATAAGATACATCGATATCAGTGCCATCGCCAGCTTTCTGGCAAGGGGGTGCGATCGCACCCAACGCACCCCCTTCTGACGGCCTTGTATATGGATATCTAGACTGAGTGGTGAAATGACAATCAAATAAAAAATATATTTTTGAAGAGGCGATAAACTGTGCTATAAGTATGCTAATCCTGAATAGTCAATCTTAAAAACATAGAGATACACAAATATAAGAAAGACACATAATCGGCCTACGTAACGTCGGAAGTAGAACTGATATATATCTAGTTTTTTTCAGGTATTTTTTAATGTGACGGGGAGGCATAACCACGTGTAAGATGTCCTAGCTTAGTTCACTTCGTTTTGACTTTTATCAATTTAAGCCTGTAATTTATGGTAAAACTATATTTATCAAATTAAGATGCGAATTACATACATTAATTACAATATTCACATTATGCAACTATTATGGGTTTATATTTAAAGTCAGTGGTGGATTCAGAAATTTCGAAAAGTGGTTAACTGACAGCTGGCTTCAAAGAATTTCCTATATAATTGTTTCCGACAAATAAAGGGGGCAGATCCCTTGGTCCCCTCTTGATCCAAACCAAGTAACTAATGAACTAGTGTTTATTTTCAAGAGTTGGTACATGTATATCCATTTCTGTTCAGTTTTTCGCCTTTAAATGGGGTGTTAGGAGGGTGGGTTAAGAGGGTTCGACAGTCCGTTGGTCGGATGCGGTTTGTGTGTGTGTGTGTGTCTTCCTATCATTTTGAACTTTGAATCATATATGCATGCATTTTCAAAACTTTTATCCGTTTTACCATAAAACCAAAATTGAAATGACACAACACATTTGTTCAGTTTGGTTAGGTTTTTTTCATCAGAAAATTCTTTTTTTTTTGCAACAACATCCCGTAAGCTCCAAGTCTCATATAAGAAATCAATTAAAACATGGGTTTTCGATATCGCAGATCCATTGCCTTAATTAATACATCTTTATAGCACATCACTGACAACACGACGTGTGTCGCAAAAACTGCTTGCCCCTCCATGGCACTTGAGTTCACTTTTGTTTTAGGATAGGAGTTTGTGTTGTTAATTGCAGTTTAGCTATACGAGTTTCCTCGTAGTATTATTGTCGTCAGACTATTTTGTTTTTTCTTAGTTATTTAGAATTTTGATACTCGAATGTCTCTTTGGTATTTCTCTCTGTCTTTCATAAGGAAACATTATAAAATGCTCATTATTATAGCAGATGCTACAGTGTTTCAAGGCAATAGCAAGGATGTCAAACCTTTCAGCTGTAGCATTCATTACAAGGCGGAAAAGTCTTTCATAACTAATGTATTTATGCGTTATCTCTATTACCAAAGTTTTCATTTTTAAGTAGAAACTTTCTATAGTTTACAACACACAATTTCGTGACTGGTAGATTAAAAAAAGAAAACAACAACAAATACGACAAATGCAAACTATCAATCAATCGGTCAATTTGCGGTTCTGATATATATGTATATTTCAAATAAGAAAGTCTCATCAACAACATTTGAAACAAAATAATTAAGGCCGTGTACAACTGTTTTAATAAAAAGTACTCGTATTCGAAAGTTCGAAAGGAGAATCAAATTTAGAACATGTGCTGAACAAGAAATCTGGTGCTTTAAACCGGGCAATTTTGACATTTAAATAACGTATAATGCATGGGATGAAAGAATAAACCATTGGAAAGAGGGAAACTGGTTACTTTTCCAAACCACAAGCAACCCATTTCATTTACAAAATGCCAAAATTTATAATTTCACTTTCACTTGCCTCAATATATTGTTGCTACAAACATGACAAAAACAAGAGTAGGTCCAAAAAGACATTATTGCAGCTTGCAACATTTTATTTTTTTCTGCAACTAATAAACCATCATGAAGTTGGTGCCAGTGGTATACGGTTACTTAATTATAAATAATTATTATAAATTGAATTGAATTATAATATTCCCCCTTTTCCGTAATCAGTCACCCGTGAAGTTAATGCCAGGGGTTTGATTTTATCAAGATTTTTAAATGTTCATATTCTGATGTGACTGGTATGAAGTTAAATGATGGTGCCGTTATTCCACTTAAACCTGAAGTGAAGGATAACATAAGTATAACACCCCCCCCCTTTTCCCTCGAAGTTGATGACACAGGTACAATTTAATGATGATTTGTTTTGGTTTTCGCATATCCAGGTGTAATTGTGTATATAAATTTGATGATGATATGATGATACCATCCTTCATTCATAGTAAAGTAACTTAAACCTGATCATGAAAGACCTGTTGGGACGGACGAACAGACCCAAACAATATTTGTATTTGATCTGGGACCAACGATTTCAAAAGGGCAAGCAGCGTTCACTGATCACATTAAAGGCTGTTGTGAGTTTTTATTTTTCGCGTACACCTATTCTCCTATTCATCATGTTCATATATTAATTGTTGAATATGACTATTATAAGACGATACATATGATTGATACTGGAGTTTTCCTTATATATATGTTCCAGACCGTACGAGTATTCAGACCGTATACGAGTACGGTCCGGACCGTATGAGTATTTTTCTGACTTGCATTATCTAGATCAATATTGAATAAAAAATATCCTTCAAGAATGCATTAATTTTATTATATTTTACTAGTACATGTACACGGGGTCAGATCGGAAAGTAAAGAGGTTGTTGTATTAAGCTCAATTCTACGACTTCCGGTTAAGTTTAGTTGATGATACGCATGAATTATGCTATCTTTTACACGAAAACTTTATTAAACCGTTATAAACTCACAAATGCTTAAACTTATCCAAATATCATTTGGCCCATTGTAAGAAAGAGATATCTTGGTATAATACATATACTTATTTGAAATTGTACCGTCACTGGTAATTTGTTGAAACGCGTCACAGTTTTCAACAACCGACTAAGATCTTCAAAATGATTCAAGTATGTCTGTTTTCAGGCTTAAATAGGCATGTATACTATATTCTTAACTTTTGTTATATGGTATGTTTTGCTTGAGTGATACATTTCAAGTAAAACATTATGTTTACGTAAATAAAGCTTTAACTTTATTGATAAGAGCAATATTGTTGTATGTTGCGTTTGTTAACCCACATAAAGTTATGTTATGTTTTCGACATCGTATGTGTAATGCAAAAAAAGCTCAAAATGTATGCAGAAGAAAACCAATACAAAATTATTATTTCTCGGCACAATTTTGACGTTTATAAGACATTTATTCCATATAAATTAAAATGAACAAATAAAATATTTTACGTTACAGCAAAGTTTAAGGTGAATGGTTATACCCTTGCGAGAAATGTAGTGGGATGTTTGTCCATGTCCCGCTAGTATCTGAAGAAAAAAACCTTATCTGAACAGAAGGGAGCCGGTTGCCAGCTTACTCGTCTCTTATCCACAACCTCAATGTTTTTTTTAACTTTAACACAATTTTAGTTACATAGATCTACTACACTTCCTATTTGATAAGAATTTATTTGGATTTACTCTTGGTTTGCCCTTGCAAATATAGACTTAAATTGAACTATTAGATGACAAGGAGGGTAACCCCCTTCTTATCCGCACCTATCAATTAATTTTCATGAAATTCATTGTGATATGATGCAGATAAATGCGCAAACAAAATTTAAAAAATGTTACTGGATTGATTTATGGCGGTTTCAAACACAAAAGCAGCCTCCAAAGGCACAAAAAATCTCATGATCCCAAGGAGCTGCAACATTTTGCCAGGCATGTAGTAAATATTTTGCTAAAAGTACCAGTTAGCAAAGCATAAAGCTGATGCCCATAAACATCCCGGACATAAATGTGATAGATGTCATAAGGTACTCATAAACTCCCCGGACATAAATGTGATAGATGTCATAAGGTACTGTGGTCAAAGGGGGCACTAAAACTTCATGTCAAACGCCACACAGAAAAGCCATCTCATATTTGCGATGTATGTGGTAGAGGTTTTTATGAGTAGCAAAATGTAACCACCCATTTAGAAAGCCATGGCGGTTAAGCTCCATTTCAATGTGAAATTTGATTGAAAAGGCATAGATACAGCTAGCTAAGAAGTCACCATCAGAATTGTGACAAGGAAAAGAAACCCTCCCTGTTGAAGTGTGGTACATGTCACAAATCCGTCTCTAAGAAGCGTCATTTGTTGCAACACGAAACAAGAGGCTCCCAGAAGCCTGAATCGCTCACCTGGTCTTGATGTCAACCCTATGAAGAACTTTGTAGAGCTTAATAAGCTGAACATTTAAGCAAGCAACAGCTTTTCTCTTTTAGCAATAGTTTTCATTCTGTAGGCCAAACCGTGCAAAATGTTATTTAAAGGGCCGACTGACAACTTTGACGTTATAGAGACTTTTGTTAATAGCTAAATGAGCTGAACATTAAAGCAAGCAACAGCTTTTCTCTATCTGCAATAGTTTTCATTCTATAAGCCAAAGACATGCAAATACGCTATTTATCACCTTTAAGGGGCTGTAACCCCTATAAGGGATCATCTGACAACTTCGACCTAATGGAGACTATTGTAGGACTTTTGATGCCGAAGCAGTAGGGTGGCATCAGATTTAACCTATCTCTTATACTTTTTGATTTACAGATCAAAGACAGTAGTCTGACCCCTGGTCTATTTTAGTAACGGCAGCCATGTTTTTTGACGAATCAAAAATCGAAACTCACGTTTGGTTCAGGCTATCCTAAGGATCATTAAATTCTGATCAGTATTTTCAGAGGAGAAGATTTTTATAAAATTGTTAACGGACGACATACGCCGACAGACGACGACGACGGACGCCAAGTGATGGCAATATCTCACATGGACTAAAAAAGCACAGAGAGCCAAGATGTATCTGCCAAGTGTGTGGGAACGGTTTCTTCTAGCTGACATCGTTTCAGTGGCACCAGAAGAAGTGCTCATAAATCGTGTCAAAATAAATATTGAAGAGATAAATTATACAAGTTTACACTAAATAACCACAGCCATGACCGTGAAAATGTATGTGTTGTCTTCCATGTCCGCCAATTCTTTATACATATATCGTTAAAAGGGAGGTTTGAAGCGGTAATACCTGGTTTAAACTATTTCTTTTGAAATGTCTATACCAATTCAGGACCATTGAGATCTTCAACTTTTTCGGGGGTTTGTCTTCCTTGTTTTGTCTTTTCTCTTGGACCTCAAACTTTGGTATATTGATTATTACCTTTATTATATACAATACCATTTGACGTTTGTATCGCTTTTCATGAATGATTTCACAATTTTGGTGACAGAAGTTAGATGTGTACTTTTTTTTTAATTCGATCTGGTTCATAATTTTGGAATGGCGTTATATATGTGTGAACTAAAGCAGTTGTGTTTCATCTATTTATCGAGTAGTTTAACCCAAAATCATTACAAAAGGGGAACTCAATGATACACCCATATAATTTTCTGTTTGTATATTACAATAATGAAGCATAACATACTCACAATAGTCTTAGCAAAACATAACTTATGCAATGTTGGCTTATAATAGAAAATGTCGTTAAACAATCTATTTGAACTACCTTGCTTTCCAGATGCAATACATGATGAGTGTTTTTTTCTTAATAACGCCTAAAAGCGCTGCTTATTTGCAAGAATAAGCATTATTGGCCGAACTTGGGCTAGAATTTGCTGTTTGAAAATAGTGGTACTGGTACTTTGACACAAATCACTCATTGCTCATCAGTTCCAGGCTTATTTGGGAAAATTGTCCACTTTCCGGAAAGATTTTTTGTTCGAATAGGCATCTCAGAACTTACCTTAAAGTCTTTGATTTTTAAATATCAGCAATAACAGCTCTCAACATCTAGATTATTATTAAAATTACGTTCTAATTCCTGACCTTTTTGTTAAAGAAGCAGTTTTTACGCTTATAATTTAGCATAATACAACTTTGATACGCGAAAAAAAGCATAATACAACAGCCTCTTTACTTTCCGATCTGACCCCGTGATGTATATTATTATATATTTCTATACGAGATACAAGACTCACTAAACACACAATGTCATTCAACCCTTCGAATCTGTTCTTGATCAAAAGACTAATTATATAATGATGGTATTTATGTAAGCTCACACGATGACAGGGCTGAGTATATATATATATATGTTTGAAACGTCCTCACAGACGGAAACCGAGACGGTCTGGGTGTTAGATACGCACCGGCACAGCTGAGACAGACTCTCAGACAGACACTGAGACTGATACAGATCTATACAGACAGAGGACCCACAGACAGAGACAGATCCGATACCTTAACCAAGCTTACAGACGGATGGTGACTTACTTAAACCGATAACCTTGCAGACAGAGACTGTGACTCGTGTACAGACGCTGAGACAGAGGGCCAACCGACCCGCAAAAGACACACTAATGAAACAACTAAACGATCTACAGACACGTACGACGTGACGGGTTACAGACCTTGAAAGGAGGAGCTCGTTGTATGTGACGACTTCATCGTACTGCATGACATTATTGCTGAACCTACTGACGGCAATGTAACAATGGACAAAGGGAACATGTCAAAATACATGTAGAACCTATAAATGTAAAAAATCTGGCGATCCGTGTGGCAGTAAGTTGCAAACTTATACAATTGTAATGCAACACATTGTAAATTATACATTTTTTTAAGTTGAAAATAAAATTTTATTTTCTAATATTATATGAATAAATGCCAATTTTTAAAAATATCTTTATGATCTGAATACTTGTATGGTCCAGCTCGTTTTGGCCATACGAGTATACTTGTACGGTCGGACCGTACGCGTACGTTAGGACCGTATAGGTATACTCGTACGGTCCCGACCGTACGCATACGGTCTGAACACCTGTACGGTCTGGAACATATACAAGTAACATTCGAATTGTACGAGCAGCTATGCATGGACTCCTGGCCTATAAAAATTACTTTGGGGAAATCGGACGGACGGAATAATTCTATGCGCATTATAAGTAACAGAACACTCGGTTTCAGGTTCTGACATGTACATGAAGTATTTCTTTCATCGCTGGCCTTTGTGATGAAATGTGTAGATATTAAAATTGATGTTAGTTGTTTTTATGGATACCTTGCTTCCAAAAACGCTAAAGGCTTTTCAGGTTCTTTTCAATTGATTCTTTATTTCCTTTAAAGCTGTGTAGTAATGTGGGTCTTCACTTCATGCATCCGAGTTCTCTACATGTCGGTTTTCTGTACAGGCGAAAGCTAAGAAACGCGGTTCAAACATTTGTACCTAAGAATATGTTGAGCAAAGACTAATGAAATTAATAACAATCTTGACTCCAGCTGTCACTGTTTTACTTTTATACTAACAACCAAGGAACATCCTGGGTAACACTTTGTTTAATTTTAGAGTGAATGTTTTTTTCCACTTTTTAATTTTTATTTGTCTTTTTTTTTACCGAGGCAAAGATTGGGTCAAAGTTTCATGTAAATCCATTAAGGGGTTCAAAAGGAGTTGCGGACTGGAGATAAGTACCCCTCTGTCGTGTATCAAATGGTTAACTGCATGTTTTATATTACAATTGGCAATAACCAAAATCAATATGATCGACTTTTAAAAAAGTAAAATTTTAACATATTTATTTATCCTAGATTGGGAAACAAACGTGTTGCTTATGTGAATCCCTCTCCACTTTGCAGTTTGCGAGTGTGGCCTTTGTATCGACAGACATTTAGTCTACTCTTATCGAACTCCACAATGAGGTCCTTAACGTACACGGGGTATGCTCTCCTCGTACACACGACAACACTTTCTCTTCACTTCCGAAAGACTCACATCGTTCCTTGAGACCATCCTCGCAAAAAGTGTCAAGAGAGAGTCGGAAAATTGGTCCATGAAGAGGATAGGATGTGCATATCTACATTATGTCACAAAGATTGTCTCAAAGTTTCATATCAATCCATTGGTTTGTTTAAGAGGAGTTGCAAATAAGAGATGGGTAACCACTTTGTCATATAAGAGCTAAATCCACGTTTTGCTATAGGAAATCTAGAGACGACATTCCACTACGGGTTACGTTATCGTATCTATGGGAAATCCTCAAAATCTATAGAATCAAATCTTAAAATAAGAGGTTCATGTAGGAAATGTCCATGCACCCCTTTCCCCGTCCAGTGACAGTGTAAGTGCATATGTACTTATGGTCAATATAAGGCGGTTTGAATAGTTACAATATATTTCAGATGGATAAATGTTAAATTGTCAATTCAAATTATTTTACTTGCAAGACAAATTTATGTCACATGTCCAATCATTTAATTGTTTTGTAGCATGATACGCTTCGTATGTTCCTGATATGATAATTATACAGTTCTTTTTCTCATACATTATGTCACTAAGATTGTGTGAAAGTTTCATTAAAATCCATTGTTGGATTTAGGGGGAGTTGCGGATAAGAGACGGGTACCCTAAGGTGTAACGGAAGAACAACCACACCGACGGTCACCACTATCACTATGTAGCCCACCTTTCAAGCGGGTTTATATTTACAACTGGTCGCATTGAAGGCTAGTACTCGCTGGATTGTGTCCCGTACACTTATTCAATAGAACGTCTCATGTCTGTGTATAACTTTAAATATGACAAAAATAGGAAGTGCCCATGTACCACCTTTCCCCGCACATTGACAGTCTAATTCCATATGTACTTATGGTCTGTATAGTTAGAGACGACCATTTGATTTCTAAAGGGGGGCTATGGTGGAATTTGAAATAAAAAAGCAGGATGCTAAAATCAGGAAATAAATGGACAGCGCTGTAAAAATAAAAGACAGGAGACAGCCCCCTCCTAAAAATCAAATGGTCGCTCAATTACAATATATTTCTGTGAAGGATCCAGAAATTTTCAAACGGGGGGGGGGGGGGGGCGTGCGATTATAAAAAAAAACTTCTGGGACATCTTGTTTCAAATACTTCCTAACCAAAATGATCTGTCAAACGAGGAGGGGGGGGGGGCGGCCCGGTACGCCGGTCCTTGATCCGCCTTTGTATTTCGACTAGATTAATGTTAAATTGTCAATTCAAATTATTTTTTATTGCAAGACCAATTTACTTCACATTCATAGCTATCCTAAAACCACACAAAGCTGAAACGAATTAGTAGATGACCAAAATTTTCCTCTCATGAACCATTCTAGACAAATTTAGTTTATAAGTAGAAGGCATCTTTTACTTCTCGACCAATCAGAGTACAGCATTTCAGATCTCTAATTTGTTAAAGTAAGTATTCTGTCTACTGACCATCTTAATAACTTGCTTAATGCAGGTTCAAACAAAAGACCCTGATTAGTCAAGGGTCATTTGTCAAGTGGTCAGCAGACTGATTACCGAAAAAATTAGAAATCTGAAATGATGTGCTCTGATTAGACAAAAGTAACATACCTTTCTTCCAAAAACAAATTACCTGTTTATGTCCCGATGATGGCTGCAATATCGCTGATGGGACATTAAACAACTAACAATCAATCAATCAATCCAAAAACAAATCAAACAAAATTTAACCCCAAAAATAAATAAATAAAATAAATAAAATATAAAAATAAATAAATAATTAGAATATTTCAATAAATAAATGAAATGAATGATGTTATTTAATTCCAAAATAAGTAAGAGTTTGAAAGTCTCAAATCCTAGGTTTCCATGCGATAAAACATAAGTGAACTGCAGCAACATAACATGTTAGATGAAAGAGGTAAAGAATTACTAGATATGTGTATTGGAAACCAAATGAGAATTGTGAATGGTAGATGTACAGGTGACTTTTTTGGCAATTTTACATGTCTTAACTCACAAGGGCAGAGTATTGTTGATTATCTTATTGTCAATGAACAATTTTTAAACCAGATATTATATTTTGAAGTCAGCAATTTTTATTCTACTTTTTCTGACTGTCATTGTAAAATTTCATGGGAAATTTTGGCTAAATTTGGAAAAGGGACAAATAATATTGCAATGGTAAATAAAGCACCTCTAAATTACATACGGAACGATGAATCAAAAGTCAAATTCCAGGAAGCATTGACTTCCTCTGACTGTCAAAAAAATATAAGTAATTTTTTGAATTCAAATGATAATTGCAGTCTTGACAGTATTAATAGCATGGCAATGGAACTAAATGAAATTTATTTATCTGCAGCTAATAAATCTTTACGAAAACATGCTGCTACTAAGAAAAATAAAAATAAAAAGAAGTGGTTTGACCATGACCTTTTTAAGATGAGACAAGAACTTATTTCTCTGGGTCAGTTATTTTCAAGATATCCCAAGGATCCTTACATTAGAGGCAAATACTTCAAACTGTTAAGAAACTATAACAAATCAAGAAAATTTAAACGCAAGATGTATAAAGAATCATTGCTACAAAAATTAGATTTTCTAAAAGTAGATAACCCTAAAAGTTACTGGAATCTTATATATGAAATCCAGGACTTGAAAAAAGAAAACTGTGCACTAAATATAGAACCTGATATTTGGGTCAATCATTTTAAATCACTACACTCACATGTAGATGACAAATTTCTTGAAAGAGTTAATACCATTGAAAAAATTGTAAAAGAAAGAGAAAATTCATTAATTTCCAATGAATTAGATTCAGAAATTTCTTTTAAAGAAATAAGTGATGCCATATCCAACTTGAAAAGTGGCAAAGCCAGTGGCTTAGATTTGATTTCTAATGAAATGCTGAAGCACAGTCAGACTCAGTTGATACCATGTATGCACAAACTTTTTAATTTATGTCTTAAAACTGGAACTTATCCTAGTATTTGGGCCAATGGGTATATCTCTCCAATATTTAAATCAGATGACCCAACTGACCCATCTAATTATAGGGGTATTACAATAACAAGCTCTATTGGGAAATTGTTTAATGCAATTTTGAACATCAGACTTGAAACTTTCTTAAAAAAACATAAACTTATCCATCCATCGCAAATTGGCTTCACAAAAAATGCTCGCTCGGCAGATCATGTATTTATTCTCAAAACACTTATTGAGAAATATTGTCACCATAAAGATGGAAAACTATTTTGTTGTTTTGTTGATTTTAACAAAGCTTTTGACAGTGTTATTCATACTGGACTTAAACTTAAACTGCTACAATTAAATGTAGGATCTAATTTTTATAAAATTATATCTTCCATGTATAATAATAGCCAGGCTTGTGTAAAGGTTGGTGAATCTTTGACACAGGATTTCTTTATAAAACTGGGTGTTCGCCAAGGAGACAATCTTAGTCCAGCTCTCTTTAAAATATTTTTAAATGACTTTCCAAGTTATCTTCAGTCATGTTCAGATAGTGTGTCTTTACATTGTGAAAAATTAGATTGCTTAATGTATGCAGACGATGTTGTTATTTTTTCAAGATCTGCCTCTGGTCTACAAGAGAGATTAAATAAACTAGAAAAGTTTTGTGAAGACTGGTGCATGAAAATAAACATAAAAAAAACTAAAATACTTATTTTTAACAAAGCTGGCAGAAAAATTTCTGAAACATTTACTTTACAGAATAATATTTTAGATTGTATCTCTACTTATAGATACCTTGGGGTATATTTTACTGCTTCAGGATCCTTTCATGAGATGAGGTCCGAGCTCTATAACAAAGCTCTTAAAGCTTATTATAAATTGAGAAATGACTTTTTAAGTATAAATCCTAGTATTAAGACCAGTCTACATATTTTTGATCATACTCTTAAGCCCATTCTACTATACAACTCTGAAATATGGGGCAGCTTTTGTTCTTCTCATTCTAAGTTGCGTTCAATTTTTAATCTAGAAAATATATACAAAAACATACCATGTGAAAAACTTCATGTTAAATTTTTAAAATATATACTATGTGTTCATAAGAAAAGTGTTAACTTTGCAGTACTGTCAGAAGCGGGAAGGTTTCCATTGTTTTATGATATTGTGAAGTCTATTATAAGATATTGGTACAGACTAGAAAATTTGTCATCTGATTTTTTCCTACTTAAAGATGCCTATGAATGTAGCAAAAACTTACATAGTAACAATTACTTTTCTTGGTGTACATTTGCTGACAAATTAAGAAATTATCTGGGAATAACTTCTGATATGGCCTTATTCAACAATTTCAAATTTAACAAATGTATTGAAAAATTGCTTAGAGAAAA
Source organism: Arcuatula senhousia (assembly GCA_963971305.1). Lineage (NCBI taxonomy): Eukaryota > Metazoa > Mollusca > Bivalvia > Mytilida > Mytilidae > Arcuatula > Arcuatula senhousia. Next base: position 37,026,927 of record OZ020305.1, read on the forward strand.
ACTTTTAGAAAACTGGTATGATTTAAGAACCAAGAATATTGATGGGAAACTTTGTACTTATTTTAAAGTTAAAGATCATTTTGGATTTGAAAATTATTTAAAGTCAATTAATAATTTAAACCAAAGAAAAGCTCTTTGTAAATTTAGAATCTCAGCACATAGACTGCAAATAGAATTAGGAAGATATCAAAATGTTCCAAGAGAAGAAAGATATTGTAAAAATTGTTCTTTAAATGAGGTTGAAGATGAGGTACATTTTTTATGCAGATGTACAAAAAATGATTCTAAAAGGGACAGTTTGTTTGAACTTGTTTATAGAAAATTTCCAAATTTTAAGAATCTTGATAATGATAACAAGCTAATTTTTCTTCTAAGCAATGAAGACCCTCAAATACTGTCAGCCACTGCCAAATTCATCTTAGATTGTTCTAACTAAGAAGTTATGAGTTGTATTTTGCTGTACCCAGTCAATTTCTTTTTATTCACATTGTCATGTTATAATCTATAATTGTTGATTGTTAATGTAACTGTGTTGTATCTTCAAATCATGCTCTTTCATCTCATAAATTTATGTAAAATTCCACTTGCTCCATGTGGGCTCCTGATTTGGAAAATAAAAATATGTTATGTTATGTTATGTTATTCCATGTATTTCAGTCACTTAATTATATAATATTTAAATAAAATTTTGAATTTCATGTTCATTTAAAAAAATATTAACACTGATTACACAAAATTTGCAATACACACTATTTTAAAAAAATATATATCCATTGAGAAATAACGTTAAAATATAATTTCCATTAGTGATAATAAAATAAAAGATCCTGGAATGGGCTGCTGGAATACTGAACCTTCCACAACGAGGTGTTTGATTTAAATGATTCAAATTTCTTAAAACTGTAAGATATAAGGTCACATTGCTTTCTGTTATGATAAAATGATGGACCATAAAACTTCTGATTATGGGGATCAAAGACTAGGTCTCAAGTAAAACATGCCTTCTAAGTAGGTTAGAAGGTCGTAAATTTTTCTTAACAATTAAGCATTGTCTCGCCTGCGGCTCGACTGCTTAATTGTTAAGAAAAATTTACTAACCTTCTAACCTTTACTTAATAATTCTTTTTCTCTCACTGTACATCAGTGTTCTTTTTGAGATAAGCTTATAGAACGATAACAAAGCTCGTTAATTAACCGCGATAATTGGTAAAGAGGAAAACCTCAAAAGATATCCGGTCACAAGTAATTGATGACAATTATCTTACAATTAGTTGGTATGGCTATAGTTTACAGTCTCAAGATTAAACAAAGAACCCCTATTTTATTGGCGGGAAACCAAGCTGGAAATCTTAGTAAATTCAATACATTAAAACTTCCATTATGTCTCCAGGTATCGATCATGATTTTTCACAACTGTATATATTTTAGTACAAGTGAGCTAAAACAATTGAGTATGGGGGTTCGGATTGTGCTTTTTACAGACAGATCGTATAGAAATAAATTCCCTTTTTGAAATATAATGTACATGATTGTATAGAAAACCGTAATTGCATTTATGAGCAGACCTCGAAGATTTAATTAATATCTCCGTATAATGTACTGTCTTCATCTAAAGTTTCATCAAATCCCACCAAGCGGTAAAAGAGGAGTTGCGCTTACAAGGTTTTATTGGAAAAATAAAGTCTTTTCAATATCCGACATGTACAGGGCTCAATAATTTTTTTTTCATGCACATCGCGCGTACACATGATTGAAATTTATACTTTCTTCAAGAAATTCTTCATTAAAATTATAATTAGCGGTTTAGAAGAATTACGTGTAACAGATTTTTTAGGGCAGTCAGAAAGAACGTTTTCCACTTACCCCCCCCCCCCCCCCCCAACTTTGTTCGGGACTAAAGGTGTCTTTCACGTACATTACTATAAAGGTCAAATATAGCTTAAGTTTTCATTATGTTTTTTGCCCTATAGAGTGAAAATTGTTGCAGGTAGAGAAAAGCTATTGCTTGCTTAAACCTTTATCTCAGTAAGCCCTATACATAGGTCCCCATTAGGACTAAGATACCAGCTGTTATTAATTGGCCTTTTAAGGTCAAAAATATTCCCGTGCGGGGCCCGGGTGGCGAATAGGCCCGCAGCAGAGCCTAGCTTGTCGTAAGAGGCGACTAAGGGTCTTGGGATTCTGACGTCGGGTCAGTGCTCAGCCCACAGAGCGACCAAGAATGTACCCTAGGTGGCTGAATAGGGTGGCCCTCGTCCGCGGGGGTTGTCAGGTCTATAATACGGAAACCCTGACCGCCGACCATAGTGGGCCAACGTGTGTGGAGAGTGCCACGCTTCATGCACGTAAAAGACCCCTTTGTGGACCGCCAAGTAGTGCACCACATAGGCTAAATTTTCTGCCCCTACCCACCTCTCCCCTTTTCCTGCGGTTCTTCAAAATTTATCGTTCTTTGTGTCCCATCCCACCCCATATTTCATTTATCATCATCGTTTCATGTTCATTTTATCATCCTTTTCATGTTCATCGCCTGTAAATAACCTATATAGCGTTGCACGGGCGTATAACACCAACTCACTCACTCACACCCCAATTCCAAAATAGCTTTTTTCATTTTTTGTCCTATAGAATAAAAACTACCGTACTGCAGACACAGAAAAGCCGTTGCTGTTTGCCAAAACCTTCAGCTCATTTTCAAGCTCTACAATTAAAAGCCTCTATTGGGTGAAGTTCTTAGATGACCCCCTTAAAGGTGTTATCGGCCTTTCAAGGTATAAAGTAGTTTTAATTCATGTTTTTCCTGTAGAATGAAAAAAAAAATACATATAGAGAAAAGCTGCTGTCTGTCGAAACTTTCAGTTCAATATAAGCTCAGAAGTCTCCATTGGGTTGAAGTTGGGAGTTGTAAGATGACCCTTATAGGGGTTTTGGCCTTTAAAAGTCACTATAGCTTTTTTTCATGTTTTTGCCCTAGGGTATACAATGGATGACCTTTCAAAGGAGCTATAGTTCTTAGACGATACCATTATGGCTTAAGCATTTAGTCTTATCCCGCCACTTATATATGTGCCTATCCTAAGCCAGGGATCTTTGACAACCACTTTGTTGTACTTGTCGTTTTGATGTTTTCTGTTCCTTGTTTAAGAAGGGGTCTTTCTTTGACTATTTCAAGACTAGATTTGAACTGTATGCATTTTATTGTGACCTTGATCGAGTCAATCTAGCAGCGCCTACTGGCCTGGTTGAAGGCTGCTGGCTGGTTTTTTTTTGTTGTTGTGGCCTTAAGCTTTTTAAATTGCCACTTGTTTATGTGGGCTGTGTCGCGAACACATATTCCACATCTCATAATATGCTTTTAAGGACCAGGTGATCGATTCAGGCTTTAGGGATCCTCTTGTTGATATACAAGTCAACTCCCTGTTCATTTGATTTTAGCAACGTTACATATGTAACTTGGTCTTCGGCAGTTACCATTTGCGCATTCTGGTACGTATAAGACATCCTTTAAGTGAATTGTGCAAAGTTTGATAGTCATAGCACTTTACCGTCAGTTGTTATAGTAAGAGATGATTTTACAATAACAACCCCTGTTAGCGTCGAAGACAGATGACGTCTTACTTAATTAATGGCAATGGCTATAGAGTGAGCTAATTTATGAACAAGGTCCACGAAACCAAACACTACCAATGCAAATGCTTACGAATTGATACCCTCCCCATACTTGTATATGTAGATTCTAGGATTTAACTTGTTAAAAAGGCCCACTTCATGCTGAAGTATATGAAAATCTAAATATATCAATTTATTCAAATTTTATAACTACTGGCATGACTGGTGCAACATTTCTCTGAAAAAAAACCCACTCTAGATCTGTTCATGTTTTAATTGATCTGTGATGAACTTTTCTTGAAATATCCAAGCGGGGACAAACACATATTTGTTTTAAGCTTATAAGAGCTTGTGTTAAGGTTTGTGCTTGTAATAATTTAAATAAAGCTTTTGAACTTGAATGCCTAATCCAGAAAAGCAGAATTCATATGTCATTTTTTATATCTTGTATATATGATTTTTCCAGCACATTGTATATTTCAATTCTACATAAACATATTAAATTTTGAATGGCACAATTGCTATTTTAACAAATTAAAGTTTCTAAAAATCTAGTGGAAATTTCGGTACAATTAATTTACTTATTTTATCGTTCATATAATATAGTTTACTAGCTGCATACTAGGTCTCATAACATTTGGTCGAATACAAAATGTACGTTTTAATTTAGAAGAACTAGTCCAGCGCAAACCATGATTAATGAAGATTTTCTAAAAATTTCTGAATTCAAAAGGCTCGATGATTTTTTTCTAGTAATATATGCGTGGAACAGATCTGACCAGTTTAGCACAAATGCATATGGTGATCTAGTCACACATTAAATTTTATTAAAATCAATTGAGTAGTTTTAGAGAAGTTGATCAGAATAGCTTTGTGAGGGTAAGTGCACAAGGGGGGGGGAGCAAACTTTAGTGTCTAAGATGCCCAACCGTTTCTCTTCAAGATATTTGTAGTTTGCTGGACGATATTTTCTGTCCTGGTCACCAATTGTGCAACATTGATCGCGTGATACATGTATGTGTACACGTGTGTTATATATTAAGCAGGAATCTGAACTATGTTTCGACGCGATTGCTGGCTGCAGTTGAGTTGTAAAATGTTGTTTTGCATGAAATTTTAATATGCAAATTATGACATGCTACTAAGTAGCTGTACAAAATTTCAGAACTGTGTTGTTAAAAGTTTTTGAGTTTTAGTGTTCACGAGAATTATTGAAGGACGGACAGACGGACAAAGTAAAAACTATAGGGCGTCCGCATTTTCGATGCGGGGCCCTAATTAAGCAAGCAATTGCAACTGCCTTTTATTTTCATGCTGCTGACTCATAGTTGCACTCAAATTAGTTATAACATGCAAGTAGTTTATGTGATTGTATATTGTGAATTTCTAATACATCAAATGAAGGCATGATGAAACAACGCCTACCAAAAAAGTTGCACCAAGGTTAAACATCAGCCGAGCGCAGCATGATACAACTGCAGTACGTTGGAGGCCCAATACGGACAACTTCGACCCAATGAAGACTTATGTAAAGATTTTGATTCTGAAAAGTCTCAAGAGCCTTATTTGTCCTATATGTTATAGGTTCTGAGTTATAAGCCATTTTATGTGATTTAACCCTATGCTCTATTTTTGGTAATTTAAAACAGGCTCAGCAGTCATGTTTTTGGTTTTTGACGAATCGAAAATTGGAATACAATTAGTTTTAGACAAGATAAAAAAAAATAACAGACGACGACTGACGCCAAAGGATGGCAAATAGCTCACATGAACCTTCGGTGGTTAGCTTTACAGTTGAATATTGGGGCGTGGGCCAGCTCTTATACTCTGTAGCATTTTATTGATGTACGATACATAAAAAGCATTGTCACATTATTTGGCAGACTTTTTTAACGAACACTGTGCACTGTAATATATGCACTTGTAATGAAAAAAAAGAATAATCTAAATCGGATGAAACATATGCATTTTGCCTTTATTTGTACCTTTTTGTTCTAAAACAGTAGATAGCACTAACCCAAAATGAACATAATACCAAACTTCAAAAGCTATTAGACAATCACGACACATACATCCCACTAAAACCAACAAGAGTTAATCTCGCCTGCCGGCACCGTCAGAAACAATAATTCTTTCTTCCTTTTATTTCTTTATATTTCGAATTATAAGGATGATCAAAAGATGTTTATAGAACTTAAACATTGCTAATATATGCAATGAAAATATAAAAAAATCACTCAACCAGAAAATCAATATCAAGGTCAAAAGATGGGGATGCATCTGTGCTAAGCTACTACTGGGGCATATGCAACAAAGTTTCATCAACCCAGGACTTATAGTTCTTGAGATATGGAGGTGCTCGCAAAACTTTACCATTGCTTTTATATGTATTGAAAATTGTTAAAGTCACTCAACCAGAAAATCAAGGTCAAGGTTAAAAGATGGGGATAAGCTACTACTGGGGCATATGCATACCAAGTTTCATAAACCTAGGACCTATTGTTCTTGAGATATTGAGGTGCTCATAAAACTTTTCCAAAAAGTTAACGCCGCCGCCGTCGGTAAAGTAACACCTATGTCCTGCTCTGCTTCGCAGGCGAGACAAAAATTGTCAGTCACTTAACCGAAAAATCAAGGCCAAGGTCAAAAGATGGCGATATGCATACCAAGTTTCATCAACCTATAGTTCTTGAGATATGGAGCTGCTGACAAAACCTTAACATTGCCATTATATTAACCACTTTCGTTAGTCGGTTCCTAGCAGTGATTTCTTTTTCTGGTTCAGTGCATTAAAACATTTTATTTTTAATCTAGGGCAAATTGAAAAAAAAAATCAAGCAGCGACCACTGGTCACATTGAAGGCTGCTAGCTGTTTTCAGTTGCGGATTTTTTTAATTGTCGTTTATATTGTAGGTTGTGTCGCGTACATTTATTCCACATCACATATTGTCTATTCAATTTACACTTCAATAGTCGGACATGCTTCATGAAATTATAAATTATACATATTTGTATACGGAAACATGATATGGAGGCGATTTTATTTTACCCTGATGCATAAACATGGGTACAAATTTTAAAGTTGGTTTCAAAAAGTAACTCTAATGCAGATGGTTAGACAAACATTTAACGGCCCAAAAAAATGTGCCACTTAACTTGGTAACTTAATAAAAGTGAGGGGCGGATCCAGTAATATCCGAAAGGGGGGAGGGTTCCACATACTGGGTTCTGTGGGCCAAAAGGGGGGGGGGGTTTCCAGACCAATTTTGCTGAAAATCTACACAAAAATTAGTCCGAGATTGCTCTGACGTCCTCAGCATTTTTTCCAGCAAGCTGGTGCCGTGGGACGTCAGAGCTCCTTCCATATCAAAACAAGGGATTTTATCGAATGCTTTCTAAATGTAAAAATAACTCTTAGGCAGTCATTTGTAAAATGGGAGATGTAAAACAAGACAAAATTAATACTTTCAAATATCACTACTAGAAACAACCTGATATATAATTCAGAAAAATAAGGGGGGGAAAAATAAGAGCTGATCTTGAACTTTATCAAATTCATCAAGTTCAAGATCAGCAAAATAATGTACAAATTTAGATTATTTTATTTATTCAAGATATTTTTCTTTATAATATGTTGTATTTGTATTCTAAATAACGAAATGTTTCATTTGAGACCAAAATATATATGCAACAATGATGATAAAGTTGATATTTTATCTCGGAAGTGCACAACAAAACTGTTGTGCTAAATCCCGTGTTTTGATATGGAAGGAGCTCTGACGTCCCACGGCACCAGCTTGCTGGAAAAAATGCTGAGGACGTCAGAGCAATCTCGGACTATACAAAAATTTTAAAATTTCGGAAAAGAGGGGGGGTCCGACCCCCGGAACCGCCACTTAAGCGGAACAGTAAAATAGAATCTTTCGAGATAAAAAAAATCTGTCCAAGCCAAAAATGGCTAGATTTCGTTAAACAGGAAGTAGGCGAGCGACAGACCTGAAATAGAATCCCATGGGACCCCACCCTGATGCTGTATACCAAATATCAAGTGATTAGTAGTTGCTGAAAACTGTTTAAACGAAAATTCGCCATTTTACAACCCGATTTTTTCACTCTGTGAAATCCGGCCAAAAATGTTTGACAGAATATCTAAAAGTGGCAAAAACAACAGTTATTTTAAACAACAGTTATATTTATTTAAACATTTTATTACTTTATTTTGCTATTACAGAAATTAAACAAACATGACAAATACAAGTACAAGTACAATGCCCTTATTGTAGTTGTAGAATAATCAATACATTCTTTGAATCAAAAATACTGTCAAACCATTTTCGTAAACTTGTGTTAATCAAAAAAATTTTGAAAAAATGTGATTTTGTTGTAGTTTGTGTAGTTGGCAAGGCCTAATTAAACATTAGCAAACATAATTGGATATGAAAGGAAAAAAAAAGATTCAGATAAATACATATTTTGCAGAAAATATATAATTGTGTTGTAAACAATTTCATAAGCTTTGCCCAGTTTGCTTAACCATTGAAACTTAATTTCAAAATAAAACATCAATTTGTAAAATAAATTTGAATTCACCTGCATGCATTGCCACAATAACTGCAATTTTGTTTATACTCAAACACTTAAGCTAGTTCCTTCCATGCATATTTAATTTGAGATGTTTTCTTTTTCATAGTATTTTGTTTCATGTAAAATAAAAAGGTTTGGTGAGACCATTTCACAACAGAAGATCATTGAAAACAATTGTAGTTATATCATCTTATAAAAAATATCGAATACAATAATATAACCTTTTTATTTATGAATTCTAGAAAAAAACTAAAAAAAATAAGTGTTTCTTATCAATACATAGCCATTTATCGCACATATATGTTTGATTGAAAGAAACTTCACAAGCACATACAACTTGTACAATATACATTGTACAATCTAAATTGTAATCAAACAAATAATCCAGATAAGAAAAATACTGTAGAGACATACATAAACAATAACTTGGTTAACATCACCTCTCACTCACTAATATATCAAAAACTGAACTAGACCCCCCCCCCAAGAAAGGGATAATGCAAGAGATTTATAACAAAATGTTTTAAAAGGATAAAGTTTTCTTGAACCCTGTAATTGAACTACCTTAAGAAGTGGTTCCCCACATTCCTTTCTCCTACCAACTTGAGTATGGTTTGGGAAAATGACATTACTACATTTCTTTGGCTGCTGCTGTCCCTCTACCAACAAAATACAATCTTCATACCTGTACAATATATAACATTTTTTACATACAACAAATTTGGTAAAATTATCTTTTTGCAACCCTATATATTTGTACAATTTATAGACAGTAGAAGGAAATACTGATGCAACACCAGCAATAAAGACATTTTCTGCTGAAAGAGCATTGAAAAAATCTGATAGAAATGATAACAAATTTTCTATTGCAATGTCAGTTATTACATGAGATGACTGCCATGAACAAATAAAATACAAAGGCAAATAAATAAAAAGAACACATTTTGTTTGGATGAACTGTTATCTTCAAGTTCAACACTGGGAAATGAATAAAAAGCTGGTCCACTTTCTTCATTAAAGTCTAAATCAATGTCTTTTATTGTAAGATTTGGCCAAAATTCTTCATCTTCATTATCTGAATCACCAGAGTCATTAGGAGTTAACTTTTTCTGCAGCTTGCTCTTAAGGGTTGGTATTAAAGGCTTTTCAACAGGAATGAAATTATACTCATGTACATGTGCATCTGACTCCTCAAAGTCACTTGTTTGTGGTCCACTTGTATTACTAGTACATGGTTGTTGCCTTTCTGCACACTTCCATTCACTGTGCCAATAGTTTTTAATTTTATGGGTTTCAAAGTGTCTTGTACCAAACCACTGTTTACATCCTGGACATTCCTTTTTACCTTGCTTCTGTTTAAAGGATAGGTGCGCTTTGGAAGATGGTTCTGCTCCTCTTTTTGACATCTAAATCAGTCCTGAAATGAAGAATGAAAACTGTACGCGAGTTTTAACTTTTTAACCTTAGCACTAACCTTATGCATATATAAATACATCAAACATTACAGTTGCTTGAAAAATAAAAACGGATAAAAAAGTGGTATATTGTGGAAATAATATGTAAAGCAGAGTTGGAAATAACAGCCCGCCCACCAGCCCGAGACTGGTAACTTTTGGGCAGGGCTGGCTAAAATTCATGATCATTTGCTTGGGTATATAGCACAAACAGGTAGAATTTCAATTGCATCCTAGGTGGACTGACAAAGCATATTTGTTACATGCAACACAATTTAATTTATAGACTGAATATTTAGAAATAAAAATATTCAACATCCTGATATCTAACAAGATTATAAAAAAACACACATTAGTGCATTGGTGACTACTTTATTTTGCATTGCTGGGAAAATGGACTAGTTCGGGGCTGCTTCTGCATAAAAACAATAATATTACCAAGAAAATGATTTAATTTGCGACCATTTATTTTTGTGAATGTCTGTTCCTCGCTAAATTCACAAATATAAAAGAGTAAATTAATACAGTATTGTGAACTTTCTTTTTCAAACATCAATTACATTATTTTGCACATTATTCTTTTTTTCAGCTGGCATTGAAACTTACTTTTTCACTGTGAAGCAAAAGCGGCAGATGGAGGAACAGGGGAAAAAGGAATTACATAAGAAGAAAATGGTCTTGCGTGGCAGGAAAACAAGGGTGAGAATTCAATTCAACTTAAATTGACCAATGCTCACATTGTAAGGCAATTGTTTTGCCCCATCTGAAAAAGTAGAAGTGCACAGCACATTTTATAAAAAATTGATAATGCAAACAAAAGTTTTGTAGCAGTCCCATGCAGATAAAAACATGAAAAAAGGGCCCCAAACTAGTGTTAGGTCTGTCTGTCTGTCCTAAATCAGGTTTTTCTACAGGCTAAAGTTACTTTACCATTAAGGAAGTATGGTATCATGAAACTTTATAAATCAATTAATTATCATTAAAATATAATCTTGGAATCAACTTCACGGTATAGTGATTGAGGGGAAAATGATTGTTGTGAAATGAGGTATTACCGGTACGTCTTTTTGACATATTCTTTTTTATCACACACTTTTGACAGAAACTTGTTCATACAGCATAAAAACTTCAACATAGTCAACCATAACAAAGCAAAACAAAGCAAAGTACTGCATTTATTATAAACTGTGCAAGATATATATGACCAACTTAATTATAGATGTATAATTTGTATCATATAAGATATTTTGTATATTGAAACAATATTTCAAATGAAAGTTTCAGGTTTTTCATCGTAATTTGTCTTAACTAGTCTTCATGTACATGCATAAATAAGCTAATTGACTTTTTTCTGCTTCCAGAAACTCCACAATCGCATAAAAGCCCTGAAGTCAAAAAATCTCCCACAGACCGAAGAAGACCAATTTATGAAGGCCATGACAATTGACTTTATGTCAAGTGAAGACAGTGACTCAGATGATGATACTCTTCTGATAACCAGACCTTTACCTTGGTTATCAGAAGAGTATAATAAAGTAAAGGAGAAGCTAGACAAGAAGTATTCCAAATCTTTAAATGCTCAAGGACGCAAATTAAGATCAAGAAGGCAAGTTGGGAGACCTTCTGATAGGCCTTGTCCTAAAAAGACAGAAGAACTTGCATGGGTATTTGCCTGAATGATAAATGTATGATGCTTTTCTTGATAATAAGCTGCTTTGTTGTGCAAAACATGTATATATTTCATAATGCTCAAATCAATGTTTTAGTTTATAGTTGTGGTGTTTTTTTTTATCAAGTATATATACAGTACATGAGATATAAGTTAAGAACCACAGTTTTGTTTTCTTTTTTCATGTTTTTTTCGTATACAAGCAAAATAAAAAATCAAAATTAAAATGGTTAACTTTCATGAAGCCCACACAAATTTTGCCAATTGTAACCATTTCTAAATACAGGAAAAATGCAGACTCGAGTAAAACTAAGTCTGGTCGTGAAACAAAAATTTGAAGTATTATTTTTTTGAAGAATAGTTACATGTATTTTACCAAAATTTAAGTTCATGGAAAGGGAGGTAAATCAAACTTATTCCACATCTCATTATTGTCTTACTCTATGATAATTTGTTTAACTGATTTTAAAGTGTAAAATCATGAGTAATTGAGTCTACCATGATGAGTTACAGGTCAAGTTCGAGTTTCGTTCCGGTCCACTGATTTTGACCCAAATTAGGGCCCTTGGACTTAGCAAATTTGGTAAAAATAACAGTTTTATTTTATTTGCCAGCGGGGCATCAGTGTCATCTTGACACATTTCCTTGTTCTTTTTTTTCAAATGATAATTTCGTTTTAGAATATTATGTAACAGCTAATACTTTTTTTAATGAAAATGATATATATATTAAACATATATATATGTATTTATAGTAAAATCGGAGAATAACAAAACAGTCGGGCGATAAGGTGTTAATACTGCAATTCAGATGCTCCATATGGCCATTTCGAGAATTTATCTCATCTTCAGTGAATTGACGTAGCTCCTAACTCTTACTTTGCTTTGCTTTCGCTTTCGACTTTTGACTTTTGACTTCTATATTTGATAATATATAATAAGTAAATTGAATGATTTATATAGTAAAAACCTGTATGTATTTTTTTTCTTCACGTCATTTCATATTCATTTTATCAGGCCCGTCGTGTTCATCTCCGGCCTTGTTTTACTTTATATATTTCAATGATGTACGCCCTCCTAAAGTGCTTGAAAATTCCTTTGTGGAAAGATTCTCCCAGTATTAACACCTTATCGCCCGACTGTTTTGTTATTCTCCGATTTTACTGTACCAGTTTTTTAATAACTTTGCATCGTTTTCGATCCAGTCTGCTTCTCAACGGTTTAGTAAGAGTTTTCTGGTTTTCTTTAGACCCTAGTTTATATGTATTTATATATATACTTTGTCATGTGCAAATTTCATTGAAAGGGAGATAATTCAAACAATTAATTGAATAATTCATTATCATGTTCCAAGATCATGTAGTAAATGTTTTATGAGGAAAACATGTATTAAGTTTTAGTTTTAGAATTATATATCTTCGTTAACAGCTTTTGAAAGGGGTTTACAGTATATGTATATATACCTTAAGTGAAGAGATAAAGTTCGGTACCGTTTGACAGGCTTTCTTGAATGTCTATATTCATTCATTCATTCATATCTTTATTTCCTCTTCAATAGAGATTTATGAACAATACATTTATAAGCAATACAATACATCAAAGAAAACATATATAATATAAATGCATAATTAAATATAGATATGTACAATCATTAATAACATATTTACAAGGTACATAAGAGTAAAGACACAAAACAAGGAAACATGTTATTGATAAATATAAATTTAATAATCAGCCGTCATGGCACACATCAGCATATCTGCAGGCTCTGTTATACGCGGCAACGCACTGTATGACGTGGGTGTGACAAAGTTTTTGGAATTCGTTGTATTCTGAAATAAATGTCGATGGTTCTTTTCCAAGGAGAATTTGAAATAAGATTTCTTCGTCATAGTAATTTAGTTCAACGAATAAGTCTAGGGGATAGTTTTCCATTACAATATCCCACCAAGTGTCTTGTATGCTTCTCGTAGCTGGACAATTGCAACATGCATGAACATAAACATCGTCAAATTGTCTCAAGCAAAAAAGACATGTTGCACTGCTGGAATTCGGAATTGTTGACCACAGTTTGCATATAAATATAAATAAAGAGTTCTGAACTTCAATAAATGATTGTGCATATCTTATAAACGGAGCTATTTGAATAGAGTTATGAAGTTGTTTGAATCTTAAAAAATCGCTGTCCATTTCCATCCTTTGACGCCATTCTTCTGTTTGCTTTTTATCTATAGCACAGTTCACTATGATCTTCCAAGTCGGCTTATTTGGGAATAATCCGTCAGAAATGAAGTCCATTAAGTAGTCCAAAAGTTCATATTTTGTAAGGATGTTAAAGATATCAGGTATAAATCCAAAATGTTTTCTTTTGAAGTTTACTAAGTAAGAGAACAGTCTAGTTAGAAATATCTTCTTTGAAAGAAAAGTATGTTCCATACAACAGAGCTTTTGAAAGAATAATAGTTTCCTCTTGTCAATGTAAGCGGTTACTGGATAAATTCCAATAATGCTTTGACAAATGTCCGAACGTGTATGTTTTGGTAGTCCTAAAATACGTTTGATTACAAAGTGTTGAAATCGTTGTAAAGAGGTCTCGTCCGAGCTTTTCATTGAAGTCCACATCTCGCAACCATAAAGAAGAGTTGGTAAAATGACTGTTTTATATAATTTGATCAACACAGTTGGGTTAGTATTCTTTAGAGTAATTCCATTCAGTGCAAAATAAGAGTTTTTGGCTTTCCGACAAGCATTTGATATACGATCGGCAGATTTAAATTGTTCATGAATTTCAATACCAAGATGTGTGTATCTTTCAGCAGATGGGATGAGTTCATTTCCGATACGCCATGGAAAATTAATTTTACAGTTTGTCGACTTCGGAGAAAATTGTAAGATGCAAGATTTATCGGCATTGAACTGAAATCTCCATTTATGTGCATAGACCAAGCATATATCTAGAATATTTTGTAAATGAGCGGGAGATGTGCTGATGCATGCTATGTCGTCTGCAAGAGACTGTTACTCGATATATTTAAAATACCAATATTTTTACTTGCATTTTCAATAAGACATATTAATTCATTGATAAATACAAGGTACAAAAGACCTGACAAAACACCACCTTGGCGAACACCTACATAAACATTGAAATAATTTGAACTACACTGGTTTACAATAATAGCACTTTGCGTATCATTATAACAATCATGTATAAGTTTTAAAGTTTGGTCTCTAATGCCTAAGTTTTACAATTTCACAATTAACCCTTTTCGCCAGACTGTATCAAAAGCCTTGCGGCTGTCTAAAAAAGCTACAAATACATTACTGTTTGATTCTAGATTGTGAAATACAGTTTCATGAAAATTAAAAGAAGCGTTAATGCAACCGAGGTTCCTCTGAAATCCTTGCTGTTGTTTATTAGGGAATAAGTTCGGACCAAGAACTTCAGTAGTTAATCTACCTTTAATGACATGTTCGAAAACTTTAAGTAAACAAGGTAGTAGACTGATAGGACGGTAACTATCTGGACAGGTTTTTGACTTGTTGTTTCCTTTGTACAACGGCACTATTAGTCCAAACTTCCAACTGGACGGAACACAACCCTGTTTGACAATAAGGTTAAAAAAGTTAGTGCAAAATTTAATCACAACGTCTCCTCCATACAATAGGTGCTCGTTTTGTAGTCTGTCATGTCCTGCGGCCTTCCTTTTTTTAAGAACTTTGAAAATGTTTTTTATCTCTTGGGTTGTTATATTACCTCCAGGTAGACTTTTCTCTTGTGATGCGTGACTAAAAATGTCTTCAAAAGTACTTTCAATAAATGTTTTATGTTCCTTATCGAAATTATCATTGTCGCATGGGTTATACATGTCACAAAAGTATTCTGAAAATGCACAAGCTACAGTTTCCGGGGTATTACAGACTTAGCTTCGGATTTTATTCCGAAATCAATTTAATTTTTCTTTGTATTAGCCCTCTGAAAAATACATTGGTTACCGAGGGGTATACAGACCAGACAAGTCTTGGACTTAATCCTTTATGACTATGATAATCTACCATACTTACTGGCATTAAAATGTTTTTGACACCGTATTCTAAAAATTTACACCTAACTGTTTAACACAACCTAAGTAAAAAAGTTAAAAGGGTTCCAATAAAGGAACAATCACAATAGATTATTGTTCGAGACTTGTTTGGTCTGTATGCCATTCAGTAACCAACGTATTTTCCGTAGCCCTAATACAAAGAAAAATTAAATCCATTTCCAAATAAAATCGGAAGCTAATTTGCAAATAGACTATTGTTTGTGTGTTGTAAATAGGGATTTCTTGAAATAAAACTATTTTTTATTAACAATAAAACCTTTATGCACATGTTTGTTGTATTTTTGTATAGGAAGGGAGATTATTCAAATAAATAATTGAATATGTTTACAATGCATTTTCTGTATTGGGAACACTTTTATTCTTTTTTTAAATGATTTTTGGCTGACTTTCCCTTTGTATGCATCAAATCTTTCAGTTTACATGCAAACATTTTTTTTTTGTCAATGAAAAGGCTCTGTCCATGCTTTGTTTGAGCATAATTTCAGGTTGAAAAAGGTGGCTGATTTTTATATTAACCAATAACATTTCTTTTTGTATTTTATTTTAAGCTTTATCTTTGGTTGAAAATTTTCAAGTGTCTGAGGATTGCATTTGCACACATTATGTTATATATAGAGTTTTTTCTAAGTCAAAACAAGATATCTTGTCAGTCAATTATGCTTAAACTATTTGTTTGATTTTATGTTGCATAGACACTTGGTTTATAACAATAAAACCTTATTAATGTTTGTTGTATTTTGTTTTTTTTTGTTATTAAACCTTTTTTAAGAGGTATTAGAATCGCATAAAATTAAAGGTTTTCAAGGAATGCCTGGAGGTTAGAATCTAGATATTTGGCATGCAAGCACACAATTTCATATCTACAAGTATTTAAAATATCTGCTGGAATAGACTATTACATATATTAAAGGCATACTTTAATGATATGCTAAGACCAAAGAAAAAACAAATTAATTGGGATGGATTCAAATTTAAGTTCACATGATTTCTCTCTAAATCATACAAAACCAGTTCTTATAAAGAACCACAATTGAAGCAACTTGGTCTCAATTAAAAAAATGCAACGATGGCATAAAACTCCTTATACAAACACTTCCACAATAGCAAAAACTGTAATGCAAATAAATTTATAAAAATATATGGAAATATTTGTTGGGGTTTTCTATCAAATAAACATATATAAAACTTGAAATTTAAAATAACTTTATTTCATGAAACATGAATTTTATACAAAGCATAAATTAGATGAAATTAGAAGTTTCACATTAAGCAGGAATTTTGATAAATTTTAAGTTTATAAAAATTGTAAATCTGATCAATTTGAAATTTATAAAAAATGAAAATAGGATTAAATTCCCAATTTACCAATAAATTTATTTGCATTTAAATTTCAAAATTATACGAATTTAATATTTTCTTTAAACTAGGATTAAATTTGGGAGTTTATTTGTTCATATAAACTTGTTTTAAATTTAAAGAAAATTTGAAATTTAATAGTAAAGTTTATGTGAAGTTTTTTTTTAAATTACAAGTTTTTATTTAATTTTATGTGGATTTAATCTTAAATTAAATGCATAATTTCATGCAGTGCTGTTTATTGGGAAATATCATTAGTTTCAGTCAATATCTGGGTCATAGGAGTTTAAAATGTCAATCATAAAACATTGAAATGTTCAGTTTGTTTTGGTGTAAGCTAAAAATGTATAATTTGCTCCAACCCGTGTACATTATTATGTAAGACCCGGATGTCAAGCATGTTCGAAGCTGGGCACATCTTGTCAAGAGGTGATTAAGCGTCTTGGAATTCTGACTTTGGGTTAGTGCTTAGCGTACAGAGCAACCACATATAAAACCTAGATGACTAAATAGGATTGCCCTTGCTGCGGGGATTATTAGGTCTACAATATGGAAAGCCTGGTCGTTGACCATAGAGGCCTAGTGTGTGTGTGTAGAGTTTGACGCTTCGTGCATGTAAAATCTCCCTTTGTAAACCAACACGTAGTACACCACCGACCCTTATGCACCCTATCCTACCCTTATCCAGTGTTCTCCCAAATTTACTGTTTCTTTGTTTCCCATCCACCCCCATTTTTCTCATTTTATCATCTTCATTATGTTCATCGCTCTTTATGTAATCTATATATTTTAAGTGTTTTTTATGGAGGGGATACATGGTCAAAACGTTTTACATGTAGATAATGAAATGTTAATGTCAAAAACTACATTTTTAAGTAAAGTATATTGAAAAAAGATATTAATATTACAAAAAAACGAACACGCATTGATTTTTAAGTTGACATATTTAAACAAAGTATTCCAGATTTTCAAATTTAAATAAAATATAAGTTTTGTACATAATAAAAATACATCAATAATTTTCACAATAAAAAAAAATCCTTTTTTATTTTACAGCAAAACAATTCAAACATTTACATTTCTACATTTACATTTCTAGACCGTGAAATCGTTGCTACATGTAGGTAGCGTTATTGGCGTGTAATGGGCGTGGTTTACTGCTTAACGAAATAAGTTCTGCCTCAAGCCGGAAATTTAAGGGAGATAAATAATAATTAACGCGGGGAAATTAGAGAGACAAGCTTGATAAGTATCAGTGAACAAATAAAATTTGATCCAGAACTGCAAATGCATATTTTCAAAGGATTGATTAAATTTGTCAGTGTTTTGATGTCACATCTCCCTTAATGCAATTCATAATTGTTGAATTTAGATACCTAACTGCATGAACTGCAATAGTCATTAATGAGTATTTGAATGCTTTACTTCGGATTGCTGCTAGAACTAAGACCTCTGTTGATATGGTAACTCAAACCAATCAATCCAAGGAAATTTTGTAAATTGCACCTGCTCTTTTCAGGGTTGCAGCACATCTACTTCCTGTTTTTGATCTAACTTAGTTACATTGCACATGTCCAAATTTCGAATTAACTGAACGGATTAATTTCAAATTTGGTATTAAAACAGCTTCACAACCATGCCTTGTACAATGCGTTGTACAATGTCTCCCCTTTCAGTTTAGTTAGTTGGACATATACTTGCTGACTTGGACGATTTTTCGGCTAAACTGTACATTTTAAAATTTTAATAACAAATTTCTCAGCTTCTACTGATTCTTAAGAGATTGAATAAAAAGGAGTAGAGCCACGACGGCCTCAAAATTCAACTGTGAAAAACGTGTTTGTAATACCTGCCGTCTTAGTAAATTTTTCAGTTAAAATGCATATTTTAAAATTTTCATATTAACAAGATTTCTAAGCTACTGAAGGGATTGATTTGAAATATGGTGTACTCCTTCAGCTTAATTAGTTTTAATGTGTCTACAGGTTTTCAGGTTTGTATGACATTAATTTCCTGTTGGCTGAGCCAAACTAGACTTACTGCAGCATATTTGAAACATGTACGTCAGGGGACCAATATGGATAGTCTATTCATACTTGACCTTTTCGGGCCATGGTGGACTAACTAATCATTTCCGTCCCATGTGGCATATGGTGGACTAACAATGGTATTCAAGTTATCCTCATGCATTTATAAAAAGAATATATACATAAACATCCAAAACGCCAAATATAAAGAAAGAATGTGTTCATGGGACACGGATGCCCCCGCTTGCCCCAAATAAAAAGTTGAAGTCTGACAGGTCTGAAAATCGCTTTGGACGCATTGTTTGTCATACTGAACCATCCTACCAAGCTTCAAATCATTTCCATTTACGGTTTCTGAGAAAAGCTTTACGGAAATTTTCAAACTTACGTACGGACATGAGTAAAACTTAATGCCCCCCCGACATGTCGTCGCGGGGGCATAAAAATGATGCTTTGGACTAAGTTCAATGGGTAATAACTTTGTAAAAACATAATGGAACCCTAATTCCTTATAATACTGTAAACGTGGATATTTTCGCTGGGTGAATTTTTCGCGTTTTTGTTAAGTTAACCTTTTATGTGGGGGAATATTTCGTGTTTTTTTTAACAATTTATATTCTATACTTAAAGAATAAATCATTCGTGGATGGATATTTTCGCGGATATTTTGTGATCACGAAATAAGCAAAAATAACCCCCCACGCGAAAATTTCCACGTTTACAGTATGCATAAGTATACAAAGTTTCAAAATAATTCATGAAGATGTGTGGGAGGAGCTGTGGACGGAAAATAGACAATGTGCACCAAATGCATTGAAAACACCAAATTAGGGTCATAATTTTGTGAAATTGTTAGAACCCAATTTTTGTGTTGCCTGCGAAGCACAGCAGGGCATAGGTGTAAAGCTCTTTGACAAACCTGATGACTTCAACTTTGCAATCGTTAACTTCCCCTTCTTATATGTGGCAACATTCCGTCCACTTCGGCTTATGGGGTTAACGTATCATAACTGATTCGCTATTCCCGAGCTTGTGGAAATTACATCAATTTCTTAAGTAGAGCCTCATGACTGACCCAGAAACTGTTAACTGACACAAGGTTATGTTGCTCCTCGTTTGTTGTCTTCGCTGAAGAAATTTTATGGTAGACATCATGAGCTCTTAGACAAATATGAGATTTCTATCTCTCAGATGAGTGTAGATGTTGGATTGTCATAGAGTTTTGTTGATTTTCCTTTCTCACTGAATTTGACTTGCTGAATGAGCGATTGGTAACAGGATGGGTGTGCTATAGCAGGCAGGAACCGCTTACTCTTCGGGAGCACCCGAGTTCACTCTTGTTGAGACTTGAGTTTGTGTTGCCAGTTGTCATTCACTTGTGTTTTTATGTAATTTTGTGTTGTTTGTTTCTTTTGTTGTCTTTGTCTTTCACGTGTTGTTTTTTTTTTTTTTTTTTTGGGGGGGGGGGTTTGTCTTTGAATTTTCGGACTTATGAGATTCGGATGCCCCTTTGGTACTTCATTGCTTCTTTCTTTCCTGGCGGCGGCGTTAACTTTTTGTTAAGGTTTTATGAGCACCTCCATATCTGATCAAGAACTATAAGGCCTAGGTTGATGAAACTTGGTATGCATATGCCCGAGTAGTAGCTTAGTACAACTTATCACAACTGTATCCCCATCTTTTGACCTCGACCTTGATGTTCCGGTTGAGTGACTGTCAATATTCAATACATATAATACATGTAGCAATGTTAAGGTTTTATGAGCACCTCCATATCTCAAGAACTATAAGTCATAGGTTGGTGAAAGTGGGTATGCATATGCCCTAGTAGTAGCTTAGTACAGTTGCATCCCCATCTTTTTACCTTAACCTTGATTTTTCGGTTGAGTGACTGTCAATTTTCAATACATATAATACATGTAGCAATGTTAATGTTTTATGAGCACCTCCATATCTCAAGAACTATAAGTCATAGGTTGGTGAAACTTGGTATGCATATGCCCTAGTAACAGCTTAGCACATCTTTATCCCAAGGTTATGTTGCTCCTCGTTTGTTGTCTTGTATGGCAGATATCATGAGCTCCTAGACAAATATGAGATTTCTATCTCTCAGATAAGTGTAGATGTTGGTTTGTCATAGGGCTTTGTTGTATTTTCTTTCTTCACCGGATTTGTGATTGGTCACACGAACGGTGTGCTATAGCAAGCAGGAACCGCTTTCTCTTCCGGAGCACCTGAGTTCACTCTTGTTACGACTTGAGTTTGTGTTGCCAGTTCTCGCTCAGTTGTGTTTTTGTGGTTTTGCGTTGTCATTGTGTTTCTCGTTTTATGGTTTTGTCTTCGAAATTACGGACTTGTGATATTTGGATGCCCCTTTGGTACCTCATTGCTTCTCTGGACTTTCATAGTTTTCTGTATCTAGTTTGGCAGTGTGGACTTTAAGATTCAACTGCAGCTCTGGTATGGCTTAAACATTGGGGAGCTTAAGGAATATAAAATGTCAATAATTAGAATGTGTTTATGTCAGAGCAATGAAAATTAAATAATTAAAAAATTGTTATCACTTAACATTCAGTCACAATAAGGATTTATAAAAAAAAAAATAACAATAGCAATTTAATTTTGAATCAAGAATTTGCGAACTTTCCGGCTTGAGATAGAACTTATTTCGTTAAGCAGTAAACCACGCCCATTACACTTCAATCACGCTACCTAGCAACGATTTTTATTAACAATGTAGAAATGTCAATAAAACAAAAAAGGATTTTTTTATTGTGAAAATTATTTATGTATTTTTATTATGTACAAAACTTATATTTTATTTAAATTTGAAAATCTGGAATACTTTTTTGAAATATGTCAACTTAAAAATCAATGCGTGTTCGTGTTTTTCGTAAAATTAATATCTTTTTTTCAATATACTTTAATTAAAAATGTAATTTTTGACATTAACATTTCATTATCTACATGTAAAACGTTTTGACCATGTATCCCCTCCATAGTTTTTGGGCGATACTTTCCAACTCACTCAATCAATTTGCTCCTTTGCCAAATATGAAACTGCATTGTATAGTCAGTGACTGGAAGAAGGCAAAGGATGCGTATTTCTTTTTTTATCCATAGTGTACAACTGAATTTAAAAACTTTACTAGCATTAAAATGCTATTATCATTTTCAATATATGGATATGGTCTAGATTTGATAAGAAAAGTTTAATACACGTCTTTCATGATCACTTACATGAACTAGCAGATTTTATTTTTGGGGTAGGAGTAGAGAAAAACGAGCATATAATATGAAGCTAGAATACCAGAAAGGCACAGATCTGTGAGACAAATTTTGATTACTTAGTTTAAACAATAGTGATGTGATGTTAAACCTCAGATGGAATACGTGTACAATAGAAATTCATATTGTTATAATTGACAGCTTTGTATATATTATTATTTTTAGGTCAAATAAGGTAAAGCAAGTCATATGCATTTATGTTGTCAGATGAATTCTCGTAGAGTTATTGCCCTTTAAAGGTTGAAGATTGCAAAGTTTTTTTTTATTTAACTAGAGGCTCTCAGGAGCCGGAATCGCTCACCTGATCTCTTATGCTAAAGCCTGTTACCTAGTGTGCAACATGGTCTAAATTTCAAAAACGGTGAAAATGGTCAATTTTGACAATTTAGGGGAAATAACTCCTATAAGGAGTCGTCCCAAAACTTTGACTCAATGGAAAGTTTTGTTGAGCTTTTGATGCTGAGGAAGAAAGGTTGCTTCTGATTTTCTCTATCTATTATACTTTTAGAGCTATAAGCTAAAAACTATGGTCTGATCCCCCTGTTCTATTTTTAGTAACGGCGGCCATGTTGTTGGTCGACGTTCACAAATTTCACAAACTTGGTAGAGGACATCCTAAAGATCAAGTGTACAAAGTTTCAAAGCAATCCCACCAGCGGTTTTAGAGAAGATTTTTAAACATCAGTTAAAGGGGGGTAATTCTTAAACAGTTGATCCGACAATTTTGACATTGAAACCATTTTTGTAAATCTCAATGAGCTGAACAATTTTGCAATGCTAACTTTTCCTCTAGCACTTACAGTTTTCAAGATAAAGTCCAAAAACTGTGAAAATGGTCAATTTTGATGATTAAGGGGAAATTACTCCTATAAGGAGTCGTCCCATTGACTCAATGAAGAGTTTTGTAGATCTTTTAGTTTAAACATATTTATTTCGAAAAACAGACAAGCACCGTTATACATTATGAGCAATACTAGAACATGGATGGGATTCGGAAACAAAAAAAACTTATATAAATCCGTCTCCCTTACACGATATGAACAAGCACATATAATATGTAACATCAGCAAAATGGCTGTCCTAGCACATAAAGTTCTTAAATAAAAAAAAATGTTTTGTTTACTGCTAAACTGCCCTGTTCCCTGTACTGCGCTGCCACCGCTCATCAAAAGAGAGAACTATATAAGTAGTTCCACATGTACACTTATAAATAAAGACTCTCGACTATAAATACAAATTGGTTATTGAAATCGTTTAGTCTTTTTAATATATTCGGAGGTTAGCTCGAAAATTTGTTTGTTTTCATCGTCTGAAAGTAGACTATTTCCAAATAAAAGAGTCTGATAATCATAATTTTGTAGTAATCCAATGGTAATGGGTCTTATTAAAGAATAATTACTGCATTCTTCTAAAAAGTGTTTCGTATTTTCTTCACGACCACAGGAGCACAGATTATTCTCACGCAATTGTTTTTTGGAAAAGATGGTCATTTAGAGAGCTACTTTTCATTCTTAGTCTCGAGAACAATATTTGTTCACTTCGTGAACCATAATTGTAATATTTAGGAACTTTACAAATATTATTGTTGAGATAAGTTTTCAGGTGAGATTTGTAGATCTTTTGATACTGAAGAAGAGAGGTTGCTTCGGATTTTCTTTATCTCTTATACTTTTTGAGCTATAAGCTAAAAACTATGGTCTGACCGCCCTGTGCTATTATTAGTAACGGCGGCAATGTTGGTTGGTCAATGTTCACAAATTTCACACACTTGGTAGAGGACATCCTAAAGATCAAGCGTACAAAGTTTCAAAGCAATCCCATCAGTGGTTTCAGAGAAGAAGATGTTTGAACGGACCATGGAAGTAATATAATACTTCCATGAACGGACGGACGACGGACGCTTAACGATGACATTCGGGTCAGGTGAGCTAATAAAAAGAAATACGAGATTATAGATATGAAAGAAGTTATATAATAATTTATTTACATATAAGCCCAAATCGGCATGCTTCCTATGAACCGGGCCTGAGCGCCTCAAAACTTCTGAGAATATTCTCAACTCATTGTGACGTCATCAAATTAGAAAGTTTTGATTGGAGTTGCCAAGGAAAATAAGAATATTCTCAGACCTAAGTATTTTTTTTTAAGTTTTGGCGCCCAACCAGGTTTTTCAATATATAATCTCTAAAAAAAACGCAACATACAAAGATACATGTATTTTAAATACCATGGAAATAAATATTAATATATTTCAATTGTTTCTTAAAAATCCATAGGGAATTATATTCAAATCCAATCGTAGAAATAAACCTTTTATTAAGACGTTTCGGCAATAGGCCTTCATCAGTTACAAATAAAAATTGTTGTACGAATGTAATATTTTGCATGGTCATAAACAGTGATCAGTCTCACATGTGACACAAACACAATTCGAACTCACCGACTAACGGAGGCGTGGTGCCAAGTCTTGTAATACAGACTAAATGCTTGCACCACGACTAAACCCGTGCTCTCCTCTGTTTCTAAAAAACGTTGCAAACGATCTTTTGGCTCCCATTTTCACACATATTGAAGCCTCTGCTTCCATACCCCAGGTTTTTAAAAACATCATTGAAAAATCATTGAAATTGATGGTCTTCGCTAACATCCAGTAATTCTGGTGACCAATGCTTAAAACGGTAACTTTGTTTGGTTAAAAAAACATGCATAAATCTTCCTTTTTGTGATACCATCTTCATCATAAAGATTATTCCTCTTTTAAGGGTTAATCTCAGGATAAACACGGCGTCTGAATTTCCCCTGTATACAGCGTATCGGTTGAAAGAGTTTTGAACAAGGGAATTCTCCTTTTATATTTTTTCTTCTAGCGAAAAAAAATCAGCACCAAAACATTGTCGTGAACTAAAATACCAAATTTTACAAAAAAAAATTCTGCAAAACATTCCAACAAATGACAAATAGTATGAGAAGGAAGGTTCAGAGATTTTGAAAAAAATGGGAGAAGTGTAGAGCATCAAGAGTCAAATGGGGACACGACAAGCCTTATCAAAAGCATTACACACGTAAAACACAAGACATTTTTAATTTTTAAAGACCTTCTGAAAATTCCGATCTTATGGAAAATCGGGCATGTACTGATTAAATTGGATTTGCGCTTGCGCCAACGCCTAATTGCGCAATCAAACACGAGGGAAAGAAGGTGCACATTTGTGGTTTTTTAAAATCTGACTTTGAAATATTTCACGCAACGTTCCTTCGAATCTGGGGATAGCAATTAGAGTACTGTCTTGCAAACAAACCGATTAACATAATTCTTAATAGCATCCGCACTCGATTTGCCAACAGTTTTATTAAAATCTAGCAATTAAAGAAAAAGTGACCCTCGACAATAATTAAACAATTCAAATTTCAAAATGATATTGCAATAGCTGATGATTTAAAATTCTACTTTTGTGTTCGATGTAATTTCAAAATTTTCGTATGTTGCGTTTCTTTTTTGAGAGAGTATATTTGACAGAAATTTTGTCAAAATCTATCCTTTTTCTCAAATTGATGCATTTCATTTGTTCTACATTTTACAAATTCAAATCTCCCTTTACATGTTTTGGATTTAATCTTAAATGCACACTAATTTATATTGAGTGATAAAGTCATAAGTAGTTATTGCTTTACTCCAAATCAGCACTAATTCAGACATAGCAATGAGATGAACATAAAAGGGTGATAAACTGAACATGTACAAGAAATGATGATGAAGTGGTGAAAATGGTGACATAATCTAACACCTTGCCTAATCGAATTTTCATCCAGTCTGACCACCCTTTGGGCACACATCCTAGTCTCTCTGTGGACAAAATGGTTCGTAAGGTTCTGGGCGCTTTTTAGTGGACTGGCACTTTAACTAAAAAGCTTAGTGATGCATCAAGCCGAGCTTATCGCATACCGGAACCTAAACGGGTTGGGTGGTGTTAATTAATTTGTAATTTTAAATTAGACAATTTCACAAAACATGTTGTTTGTTGGTATAAAAGGAGCCATCTTCGCATACAATTTACTTACTTCAATTACTTGGTGTACTTTCATCTCAATCTACTCAATAAATTTAAATAAAATGGTTTTTTGCTTCATGTTGTCTCCTTTTATTAAGTACATAAGACAAATGTATGGTTTGCGACGTTTTTCTTCGGATTCTGTTAAAGATTTAAGTCAAATAATCGTTCAAATTTGACATCAAGTGATATTATCATATTCATCAATCTAAATGTATGATATATATATACTAAGTAGTATGTTCTTGTGTTTGGAAACAATGTTTTAAATATTATTTCATACTTAATTTACCAAAGTTTCAATAATTTCTTAGAAACTTCATTATAATAAGAAGGACGTAAATGAGTTATATCAACATGAAGTCTTGAAGAGTTGGACATTTGGAATATGTCGAGGTATTTTATATCTGGATATTGTCTGCGTATCATTTCTTGAACTAAACGGTTCCATTGTAAAGTTTTCGTATTGTTGAAAGGAAAAAATTCCGTTTTTACTGCATTTGTTGATATCCAAGTAATACCCTGACACACAGTTTTTAGAAGTTTAAGATATTGTTGTACATGCCTGCTGTAAACGCTTCCATTTATATCAGGAATTCTCATATCATGCAGTCCTGTATTTACTACGCACTCTTGTTTCCAATGGTGAGACAAATAGGACACTATCGTCTCTTGTGTCGTTCTGAATTGTTCTGTCTGCAATGTCACATCACGAGAAAAAGCGACCGGTAAGAATTCCAAACTTTCATCCCCACACGTGTATTTTGTAGCAATGCATGTGTTGCAGTCCGTACAGTATGGTTTATTCAGCCCAGTTCTTACAGGGCCTTCTAAAGCCACTGGAGGAAACCAATTTTCTTTCCGTTTTATTCCCAAATAATAATCAGCAACACATGAGCTAGCAGCTTCTTTTTGTAACTTACAGTTTTGAAAGAATCCGCTTTCTAATATTGCACTAAATGTCCGAAACATTGTCGAATCACCTAGGAAAACAAAACTATGTTTTCTCTTTGCCACTGGACGAGGAGCATATAAATATTGCGAAGAATTGATCCATTTGAAATAAAACTTGTATATATTTTGCGAGTTTAATTCAAAGTAACCTCTTAATCGAATATAAAGAATGATCAAACAAATCAGAATCACGAACGACACTTTGACCAAATTTCCCTTCATTTCGCTTCAGTGGCCAGGCCCAATTTGACTGAGAACCCAGATAAGCCATATAAACATGGTCTGTAGGTTTAAAAATGAAATATCTGTTTTATAATGTATAAATTTACGTCAATAAAATGCGTTAATTAACACATCTTTCACATATGTGACTATCTATTAAAGAGGCAGATGTTTTTGTTAGTAATTGATTGATTTTTAATTATTTAATGTCCCGTCAGCGATATTGCAGCCATCATCGGGACATTGCAGACATTTTGAGTACAAAACATGTTTCACATGGGCGTAGCAGCCGGTACTTCAGATACGGCTTCCGCCGTGCCAATATATTTTGCAGGTTTGGCATGCCGTTCCAACAATTTTCATGAATGAAAAACAAGAGGCTCCCAGGAGTCTGAATTGCTCACCCGATCTCTTATGCTAAAGCCTTTTACCTAGTGTGCAACATGGTCTACATGTACTTGCTAAGTAACTTAAAAGAAACAAGTTAGGATAGAAAACACTCTTTAGATCAAGAATACAAAGTTTTCCTTTTGAAAAAAAAACAAACAAGTTATAAGGGGGATACCTCTTACAAGGTTGATCTGACAGTTTTGACCCTGAAATCATTTTTGTATATCTCAATTAACTGAACAATTTTGCAATGCTATCCTTTCCTCTAGCTCTTACAGTTTTTAAGATATAGTTCAAAAACTGTGAAAATTGTCAATTTGATGATTTAGGGGAAATAACTTCAATAAGGAGTCGTCCCACAACTACGACTCAAAGGAGAGTTTTGTAGAGCTGTTGATGCTAAAGAGGGTAGGTTGTTTCAAATTTTCTCTATCTCTTTTACATTTTGAGCTATAAGCCAAAAACTATGGTTTAACCCCCCTGTTCTATTTTAACCAACGGCGGCCATTTTGGTTGGTCGACATGAACAAATTTCACAAACTTGAAAGAGGACATCCTAAAGATCATGTGTACAAAGCAATCCCTTCAGTGGTTTCAGAGAAGAAGATTTTTAAAAGTCAGTTAAAATTGATAGAAAAAAACAGTTAAAGGGGGATAACTCTTAAACAGTTGATCTGACAATTTTGACCCTGAAATCATTTTTGTAGCTCTCAATAAGCTAAACAAATTTCAGTGCTAACTTTTCTTCTAGCACTTACTGTTTTCAAGATAAAGACCAAAAATTGTGAAAATTGTAAATTTTGACGATTAAGGGGAAATAACTCCTATAAGGAGTCATTCAACAACTTTGACTCAATGGAGACTTTCGTAGAGCTTTTGATGCTGAAGAAGGAGCGTTGCTTCAGATTTTCTTTATCTCTTATCCTTTTTGAGATATAAGCTAAAACCTATGGTCTGACCCCCCTGTTCTATTTTTAGCAACGACAGCCATTCTGGTTGGTCGACATGCATAACTTTCACAAACTTGATAGAGGACATCCTAAAGATCAAGAGTTTGAAAACGATCCCTTCATTCTTTTCAGAAAGAAAGATTTTTAAATATTAGTTAAAATTGATAGAAAAAACAGTTAAAGGGGGATAGCTCTTAAACGATTAATCTGACGAATTTGCAACGCTAACTTCTCTTCTAGCACTTATTGTTTTCAAGATAAAGTCCAAAACTGTGGAGCTTTTGATGCTGAAGAAGGATGGTTGCTTCAAATTTTCTTTATCTCTTATAGTTTTTGAGATATAAGCTAAAAACTATGGTCTGACCCTCTGTTCTATTTTTAGCAACAGCGGCCATGTTGGTTGGTCGGCATACATAAATTTAACAAACTTGGTAGAGGACACCCTAAAGATCAAATGTACAAAGTTTGAAAGCTATCCCCTCAGGGTTTCAGAGGAAAAGATTTTTGAATAAAAGTTAACGGACGACGGATGGACGACAGACGACGGACGGACGACGGACATGACACTTCAGGTCAGGTGATCTAAAAATTTGATATTTTTCTATTTTTAATGTTATCTTTTGACCCTCATTGCGTCTTAAATAATTTAGAAATTATTTCATCCAAGATGATGTGTTATATATTTAATTCAAATCAGGTTTCATTCGAATAAAGATCATTAAAATTAGGGGACATAGTTTTGCTGTTCAGATTTATGTGGTTCATAGCTGATTCATTTACAAACTAAGTGCATGAAATCATATTTTTTATTGTTTTTTTTTGAACAAATAGAAACGGGGCAAATTAGATGAAAATATAATATAAAGATTGTGGCGCACATTAACTTGTTCTAGATTCACATTCTTAGTACTGTGTGATCATTATAACACACCTTTAAGGTTCAGCTATTGTTCAGTTTATTGCTAGGGATTAAAGAAATAATTAATATAATTTATTTAGTAAAAACCCCCACCAATCATTGTGATTTGTGCCTTGCCAGAGGACGACGCATTCAGCAACACAAACCATGTAGGCTGAGCGACTTAAGACTGCCTATTTCCTTGGCCGGTTTTGAAGTTGTATACGGATACGTTTTATTAGCGACGGGTATACAGGTCACTTCTGTGCTGCTGATGAGAACAATATTTGAAAATATAACTCCCAAAGCTTTTGAAAAAGATGTTAAAACGAAAAAAGTGATAACAATGTACATAAAATGATTAGCCAGTGACAAGTTGGATACAGAAAATTATATGGTCAAAATCTATCCTTTATCTCAAACTGATGCATCTCATTTGTTCTACACAATACAAGTTCAAATCTTGCTTTGCATGTTTTGGATTTTATCTGAAATACACACTACTATTAATTTGTAATTGACCAAGTTATTCTTTTAAGTCTTATTTATATTGAGTGATGAAGTCATAGTTAGTTATTTCTTTACTCCAAATCAGCACTAATTCAGACATAGCAGGGAGATGAACGTAAAAGGGTGATAAACTGAACATGTACAAGAAATGATGATGAAGTGATGAAAATGGTGACATAATCTAACACCTAGGCTAATCGAATTTTCAGCATCCAGCCTGTCAACCCTTTGGGCATACTTCCTAGTCTCTCTGTGGGCAAAATAGTCCGTAAAGTTCTGAGCGCTTTTTAGTGGACTGGTACTTTAACTAAAAAGCTTAGTGATGCATCAAGCCGAGCTTATCGCATACCAGAACCTAAACGGGTTTGGTGGTGTTAAATAATGTTTAATTTTAAATTAAAAATGGTGCCATCTTCGCATACAATTTACTTACTTCAATTACTTGGTGTACTTTCATCTCAATCTACTCAATAAAATAAAATGATTTTTGGCTTCATGTTGTCTCTTTTTTATTTAGTACATAAGACAAATGTATGGTTTGCGACGTTTTTC
Organism: Arcuatula senhousia; assembly: GCA_963971305.1. Lineage (NCBI taxonomy): Eukaryota > Metazoa > Mollusca > Bivalvia > Mytilida > Mytilidae > Arcuatula > Arcuatula senhousia. Next base: position 37,057,545 of record OZ020305.1, read on the forward strand.
TTCGGATTCTGTTAAAGATTTAAGTCAAATAATCGTTCAAATTTGACATCAAGTGATATTATCATATTCATCAATCTAAAGGCATGATATATATATATGTTAGAGGCAATAGGTATAATTAGGCATTAAGCTTAAATCCTAGGCAATAAGATAATACCTAGTCATTAGTGCTGTTGCCTAAATGGAGTCTGGCATTAAGCTTAATGCCAAGGATTTAGGTCTAATTCCTGATTTTATTTCATGGAAATTATTCTTATTGCCTAACCCAAATTTTGAGTGTTTGTTATCAAAAACAAGACATAATTTATATATCTATTCTACAAAACAAAGGAACATAAATACATGTGCATGCAGTGACACCATTATATCACATTGTGAAATAAATAGCTCTATTGAATCTCTTGATATGTTCGCATATCCTTCATGTAGTTTTTTTATATTCCTATCTCTTCCACCATGACCTGTTTCCTTGTGAGCCTTTTCAAGTATCCCATACAGCTCTTCCAAATACATATATACTTTAAAGCTGTCATCTGGATTCTCTGACTTGATTATTAGCCTTTCAATACCACCGACTGGCAAAATATCATATTTTCCAGTTTTATAGTAATCAGAAGGCGTTTGTTTCCTTTCCATTTTCTGTGATTTCATGCAGGGTTTTGATTAATTGATGATAATGTTCCCTACTTAGAAAATTCCTTGTTTTTCCATTGCTATGTCTTATCATAAAAGACTTTCCTTCTAACACCATGTTTTCCCTTAAAACCTTTTCATTTATGTTTAAGGTGAACACATTTTTGAAAAGTAATCACTAAGTAAAAGTCTTATTGACCTATAGATACTAGTAAACATTGATCATAGACCAAAGTCATGGATGCACATGAAGGATTAATTTCTTTTTTTATAAATTGAAAAAAAATCAATAAAAATATATGTCAAAAAGACATACTGCCCAATATATCACAACATTTGGGACGGACGAATGAACCAGAACACCATATAGGTCACTGCCAGCATCCGAAGAATGCATTGTGCTTAGCGTCAATAGGTGCACCTACCTACCAATATGATTGATGTGGCATTTGTCAGGGAGTGGGAATTTGGAAATATGGGGATTTGGGACGGACGAATGGACCCGAACACTTTTAGCCCTCTACTTTCGTAGGTGGGGCATAAAAATATTAGAAATAAAAAATATTTGATTTTGTTTTAAATTGGGCTAGCCATCCAAAGAAATACTCGGGTATTTTAGTCAAACTTATCAATATTGAAACTGTAATTCAATTTTTTTTGTCATGATGTATCAACTTATCTGGTTAGGCAATAAGAATAATTTTCATGAAATAAAATCAGGAATTAGACCTAAATCCTAGGCATTAAGCTTAATGCCAAATTCCATTTAGGCATTAACACTGATGACTAGGTATTATCTTATTGCCTAGGATTTAAGCTTAATGCCTAATTATACCTATTGCCTCTAACATATATACTAAGTAGTATGTTCTTGTATTTGGAAACAATGTTTTAAATATTATTTCATACTTAATTTACCAAAGTTCCAATAATTTCTTAGAAACTTCATTATAATAAGAAGGACGTAAATGAGTTATATCAACATGAAGTCTTGAAGAGTTGGACATTTGGAATATGTCGAGGTATTTTATATCTGGATATTGTCTGCGTATCATTTCTTGAACTAAACGGTTCCATTGTAAAGTTTTCATATTGTTGAAAGGAAAAATGTCCGTTTTTACTGCATTTGTTGATATCCAAGTAATACCCTGACACACTGTTTTTAAAAGCTTAAGATATTGTTGTACATGACTGCTGTAAACACTTCCGTTTATATAAGGAATTCTCATATCATGCAGTCCTGTATTTACTACGCACTCTTGTTTCCAATGGTGAGACAAATAGACCACTATCGTCTCTTGTGTCGTTCTGAATTGTTCTGTCTGCAATGTCACATCACGAGAAAAAGCGACCGGTAAGAATTCCAAACTTTTATCCCTACACGTGTATTTTGTAGCAATGCATGTGCCACAGTCTGTACAGTATGGTTTAATAAGCCCAGTTCTTACAGGGCCTTCTAAAGCCACTGGAGGACACCAATTTTCTTTCCGTTTTATTCCCAAATAATAATCAGCAACACATGAGCTAGCAGCTTTTTTTTGTAACTTACAGTTTTGAAAGAATCCGCTTTCTAATATGGCACTAAATGTCCGAAACATTGTCGAATCACCTAGGAAAACAAAACTATGTTTTCTCTTTGCCGCTGGACGAGGAGCATATAAATATTGCGAAGAATTGTTCCATTTGAAATAAAACTTGTATATATTTTGCGAGTTTAATTCAGAGTAACCTCTTAATCGAATATAAAGAATGATCAAACAAATCAGAAACACGAACGACACTTTGACCAATTTTCCCTTCATTTCGCTTCAGTGGCCAGGCCCAATTTGACTTTAAACCCAGATTAGCCATATAAGCATGGTCTGTAGGTTTAAAAATGCAAAATCTGTTTTATAATGTATAAATTTACGTCAATAAAATGCGTTAATAAACACATCTTTCACATATGTGACTATCTATTAAAGAGGCAGATGTTTTTGTTGTTATTGATTGATTTTTAATTATTTAATGTCCCATCAGCGATATTGCAGCCATCATCGAGACATTGCAGACATTTTGAGTACAGAACATGTTTCACATGGGCGTAGCAGCCGGTACTGCAGATACGGCTTCCGCCGTGCCAATATATTTTGCAGGTTTGGCATGCCGTTCCAACAATTTTCATGAATGAAAAACAAGAGGCTTCCAGGAGTCTGAATTGCTCACCTGATCTCTTATGCTAAAGCCTCTTACCTAGTGTGCAACATGGTCTACATGTACTTGCTAAGTAACATAAAAGAAACAAGTTAGGATAGAAAACACTCTTTAGATCAAGAATACAAAGTTACTAAGCTTTCCTTTGGAAAAAAACAAACAAGTTATAAGGGGGATACCTCTAACAAGGTTGATCTGACAGTTTTGATCCTGAAATCATTTTTGTATATCTCAATTAACTGAACAATTTTGCAATGCTGTCCTTTCCTCTAGCTCTTACAGTTTTTAAGATATAGTTCAAAAACTGTGAAAATTGTCAATTTTGATGATTTAGGGGAAATAACTCCAATAAGGAGTCGTCCCACAACTACGACTCAATGGAGAGTTTTGTAGAGCTGTTGATTTTCTCTATCTCTTTTACTTTTTGAGCTATAAGCCAAAAACGATGGTTTAACCCCCCTGTTCTATTTTAACCAACGGCGGCCATTTTGGTTGGTCGACATGCACAAATTTCACAAACTTGATAGAAGACATCCTAAAGATCCTGTGTACAAAGTTTGAAAGCAATCCCTTCAGTGGTTTCAGAGAAGAAGATTTTTAAAAGTCAGTTAAAATTGATAGAAAAAACAGTTAAAGGGGGATAACTCTTAAACAGTTGATCTGACAATTTTGACCCTGAAATCATTTTTGTAGATCTCAATAAGCTAAACAAATTTGCAATGCTAACTTTTTTCCTAGCACTTACTGTTTTCAAGATAAAACAGTGAAAAAGTTTGAAATCCAAGAGATGGACAATCAACTACATGAACTTGAATTTGAAAAAATGGTCAAAATGAGAAAAGATCTTGAGGTTAAAATCGCGGAGCTGAAAGAAAAACACCTTCTTCTAGAATAGCACGAGCGAAAATATAATATTTTCGTCTATGGTCTGTCCAAATATGGTGGTGAAGACGCCACTGGTGGTGTTAGGGACCGATTAAATAGATTCTTTGTTGAAGACTTGGGTGTCCCACAAGACAAAGCTAACGAGCTAGCGATAGCAAATGCACACAGAGTTCCAACAAGGGCAATTAAAAATGGTCCAAAAGGTCCGGATCCTATCATTATTCGCTTTCTGTATTACGAAGACAAACAATACATTATGTCTCAAGGGCCTACGCTTGCTAAAAAGAAAATTCGTATGCTGGACGATCTTCCAGTGCCGATGAAAGAAGCCAGAGGGAGTCTTGCCAATCTGGCATACCATATTAGGCAAGACGAAAAGTTGCAAACAAGAATTAAGGTGGATGGTGTACGTGTCTATTTACAAACAAGAGTAAACAGCAAAGATAATTGGCAAAAAAGGAAAGAAATAAATGTAGCCCTAGAACACATAGAACATGTAGAAAGGGACTAAGTAGTCTTTTGGTTGTTGTATGCAAATTTATGTTTATACTGATTTTTCTCTTTTTTGTGTATTTTTTGTTCTTTATTTTTTAGGATGAATGAGGTCATCTGTACTGCTGTTTTTTTCTTGTTTTTTCTTATTTTTATTTTCATTTTTTTTTTTTGCACTGCACTAAACAAAATATTTTCTATGTATTTGTAGGTAAATTTAACTCTTGTAACTTGTAAGTATAATATTTCCTGAACTACTTCTGCACTACTAAGCCAAAAATACATGTAAAAAGAATCAACTGAAGTATATGTAGATGCAGGAGTGGTACGTAATCATGTTGTTTGTTTTTATGTGTATGTTTGGAATGACAAAAGAAAAACAAAACAGAAAAACAATATCCTGGATTCTCATCTATTCTCTTGAAAGATAATCTACAGACCTCCTTTTATTTGTAACTGCATTGCTAACATCATCCTAAAATTTGTTTCTGAAATATATATATTTAAAAAAAAAATGTTATTAATGCAAAAAAACATGGATGAGAGTCGGGGCTATATGTCTGTTATATATCATTTGTGTCTGAATTGCATCTATATTAATTATGAGTAGTTACAAAATATATTAGCAGTTTGCATACAATAAAATATGGTTCCGAGACAGACATTGTCAATACTGAAGCCGTAATGCTCTGAGAAATTAGGGGTCTTTAATGGCAACTATTTGAAAACCTTTGAAGTCTATTATTATATGTGTATACATCCAATTTATGAATTATAAGACATCACATTACAGAGTATACAGAAAGTTTCGATTATATTTTTATTATAGCCACATCAGGTACGGCATGTAGTAAGGATGGTTAGTTATGAAATGTCTGCTTCGGTGCTGTAGAATAATATACCAGCAATAATTTTAATAATCACACTGAAAATTTAGAATACAAGTTATATATAGAAAGCCTACACATGTTTTACAGTGTTCCAGGCCTTTTCACTGACTTATCATAAGACCATTATGCATGTACATGTTTTCCTCATATATTTTCCCAATCGGAATATGTAAAATAAAGACATGTGCATGTATGTCTCTTGGTCTCTGTTAATTGAAGCCCGGATACACATCATTTTTTGTTTCCGACACCTTTGCTATAAGCCTATAAACACCATATGAATTGTATTCATTTATTCAAATTCTATTTAAGAAAAGCAGTCAGAAACAAGAGACTAAAGATGATTCCAGCCTGCAAAAGTTCTTAAAAGAAAATGAGCTGGCAAAAACAGCATTACATCATATTTCAGAGACACTAGATTTCACAACTACAAATAAGGGTAACTTCGTGTTTTTCTTTAAGAAAGATTCACCATTTAGTCAGTTTCATCCATGTAATTTTGAGATAGACGGGAAAATATATAACTGTGCAGAGCAATACATGATGTTTCAAAAGGCAGTTAGTTTTAATGATATGAAAATTGCATCATACATAATGGCAGAGGCTAAACCATTAAACCAGAAAATGCTAGGTAAATTAGTTAAAGGCTTCAACACACAAATATGGGAAAGAGAAGCTCTAAAAATAGTAAAAAGAGGAAACATTGCAAAATTTGAACAGAATCCAATATTAAGGGAACAACTATTGCAAACATTTCCAAAGATATTAGTTGAAGCAAGCCCCTATGATTGTATGTGGGGAATAGGTCTACATGAGAACAGTGAGGAGTCGTGGAATATTGGAACATGGAGGGGGAAAAACCTGTTGGGCTTTACTCTTATGGAAGTCAGATATCAATTATTGGGAAAAAAATGAATAATTTAAACAATAATAAAACTGCTCAATGTTTCATAAAGATTCAGTTCATAAATATAATTTTGGCATATTAGTTATTACAATTATATATGATACTTCATGTAATTTCTCATGACATTTCAGAGGTGCTTTTGAAAGCTTAATTATTTTTTACTGAAAATTTGATAGAGGTGTTTTAGACTGGGCCAGTTTTATATAGAAATAAGGTTTGTTTGCCTTTATCCAACTCACCGGTTTCAACTTGAGAAGGTCAGTAGATAATTTTATCTTATGAATTAACTTTTTAACTTCCATATAGTTGAAATACTAGTCAAAATCATTATAAAGGAGGAACTATTTTTTTTTCTTTTTTTTTAAAAGGAAGGGCAAACAGACATGACTTTATTATTGGCCTAGTAAAAATTCATTTCTGTTCAATGAACAAATTGACAAAGCCAAATAAGACCAAAACTTTACCTGTGCAAAATTTTAAATCTCTTTGGAAATTTAAAGAAAATTGAGTTATCTCTCTTTTAGCACTCATATATAAGTTCTAGAATCGGGTGAATAGAATTAGCCTTGGGAAATAATCCAAAATTTGATTTTAAATTAAGATCTGGGAACAGGAATGAATTATGCATTGATGATATTGTTATTTTCGTTATTTTATGTTTATTTTCTTTTATTTTTTGTTATTATTTTATACCTTGTACTGCTGGGACATAACATTGCTTTGATATATGAAAACTGCTTTGAACATAATGACTATATAATGATTCTAAAAAATGGTACAAATGACTCTGCATTTGTATGGGACAATAGAGTTAGGGTAGCACACCACTATAGGAATAAAGTAATAGTTTGTTTATTTCATATGCAAAATGAGTAATAATACTTTAAAAATAGTCTCATGCAATTGTCAGGGTCTTAATTCGCATGAGAAAAGGAGAGATGTTTTCGACTACCTTAAATCCAAAAAAATCAGTATATATTGCTTACAAGATACACATTTCAATCCACAAGATGAATCCAAAATTAGAAATGAATGGGGAGGAGAATGTGTCTTTAGTTCTTTTACATCAAATCAAAGGGGAGTAGCTGTTTTGTTTAGTAAAGATATTGAATTTAAAATAATTAAGGTATACAAAGATGATAACGGTAATATGCTCTGTTTAGAAGTTAAAATAGAAGGGAAAATAATAACACTAATGAACATATATGGCCCAAATGTAGATAGTCCACAATTTTATACTAAAGTAAGTGAAATTATAAAAAAATTTGACAATCAGTTGGTAGTCATAGTAGGAGATTACAACTTAGTTCAGAACCAACAGTTAGATACTTTCAATTACAAAAATATTAACAATCCAAAAGCTAAAGAAAAATTGTTAGAAGTGATGGAAATTAACAATTTAGTAGACCCATTTAGACAATTATACCCAGACAGAAAACTTTATACTTGGCGCAAAAGTAATCCTCTCAAGCAAGCTAGATTAGACTTTTTTTTGGTCACTCAAAGTCTTGATCAATATGTACATGATGTTCTGGTTCTAAATAGTTACAGGTCAGATCATTCTCCAATAGTTTTAGAGCTAAAATTGAATGATTTTACAATTGGCAAGGGTCTTTGGAAATTTAACAACTCTTTGCTATATGATGCTGACTATGTGAAAATTGTTAAAGAAGTAATATTAAAATGTAAAAAACAATATGGATCTCTTGTATATGACAGAGATTACATTAAAACTCTAGATCCTTCACTGGTACATTTCACTATTAATGAACAGCTATTTTTAGAGACCTTACTAATGGAAATAAGGGGGAAAACAATCGCATACTCATCATTCAAAAAGAAAGAGAGAATTGCGAGAGAGAAAAAGTTAACAGAAGAAATTTACAAATTAGAAGAAAATTTAGAAAATATGTATCAAATGAATGAAATAGAAACCAAAAAAACTGAACTGAGAATATTGAGGCAATATAAAACAAGGGGGAATTACATTAGATCAAGAGTCCAACATATTGAAGAAGGGGAAAAACCAACTAATTTTTTTTTGAATTTAGAAACCAAAAATTTTGTTAACAAAACGATTCCAAAACTAGTTACTGAGAAAGGAATACTTGAAAAACAATCTCAAATACTAGATGAAGCCAAGTCTTTTTTATCAAAAACTCTATACAAAAAATGAAACATTAGTAAATAATAACCTAAACGAAGAGATTACTTATCAGAATATTCCAAAATTGACAAATTTCACAAAAAAATCTTTGGAAGGGGAAATTTCATATGAGGAACTAACCGCTAGCTTAAAGAGACAAAAGAATGGTAAAAGTCCAGGGTCTGATGGATATACATCTGAATTCTTTAAATTTTTTGGAAAGATATTGGATTCTTTGTATTACGCTCTTTGAATTATGGATATTCAATCGGTGAAATGTCTGTTACACAAAAAGTAGGTATTATAACTTGCCTTCCAAAAGGTGACAAACCCAGACATTTTATGAAAAACTGGCGTCCCATAAGTCTTTTAAACACAGTCTATAAACTAGGCTCCAGTTGTATAGCAGAAAGAATTAAATCAGTTTTATCTACTTTAATTAATTCTGATCAAACTGGATTCATTCCTGGCAGGTTTATCGGGGAAAATACACGTTTGATATATGATATCCTTCATCTTACAGAAGAGAGGGATATACCAGGCATTCTCCTCCTCATTGACTTTGAAAAAGCATTTGACTCTATATCCTGGACATTTATAAATCAAGTATTATCATTCTTCAATTTTGGCGATTCTATCAAACGCTGGGTTAAAACATTCTACAAAAATATAAAATCCGCGATTACTCAAAACTGTCATTTATCAGATTTCTTCGAGATACAAAGAGGGTGTAGCCAGGGGGATCCTCTTTCACCTTATGTATTCCTTTTATGCGCAGAAATACTTGGTATAATGATACGTAACAATAGAGAAATTAAGGGTATCACTGTTGATGACACAGAATATTTGATATCCCAATATGCAGATGACACCTCCTTAATATTAGATGGCTCTCCTGTTTCATTAGATGCATCTCTCCGTACTCTCAGCAAATTTGCTGATTTATCAGGACTTAAGGTTAATCTTGAAAAGACCAAAGTAATTTGGATAGGAAAAAAAAGGTATAGCACTGATACTATGTGTATAAAGCATGGCATGGAATGGGGTTCCAGTAAATTCACATTATTGGTTATACATTTCTCGGTGGATTTGTCTGAATTAGAACGGCTAAATTACGAACAAAAATTAAAAGATATAGACAATACTCTCAAAAAATGGTCAAAGCAAATCCTTTCTCCTATAGGTAAAATCACAATTATAAAATCCTTACTGATTTCCAAAGAATCATCTTTTCTTAGGAATTCCCGGACCAAGCGAAAACTTTACTAAAAAACTTACAAACATATTATATGCATATATATGGGAAGGAAAACCAGACAAAATTAAGAGAGATACTTTATGTCAAACCTATACATTAGGTGGGCTAAAAATGATCAATATTGAAGCATATATTAAAGGCCTAAAATTAACATGGATCCGTAGATTATTGAAAAATGACTCGAAGCTAGTAAAATTATTCTTCTCCCAAGTGGACGTAGAACCAAATTATTTTATATACACTGGTAATATTAAAAGAGCAACAAACCCATTTTGGAGTGAGATTATAAATGCCTGGAATGAATTAGAAAACAAACGTAATAACACCAGTAACATGGTAGACATATCAAACGATACTATTTGGAACAACGATCGAATCAAGATTGACAATCGCAAAATATTCTACAAGAATTGGACAAAAGACGGAATTTGGACGATAAATGACTTACTTACGAACGATGGAAAACTTATGTCCTTTCAACAATTTTGCGAGATATATAATGTCAACACAAACTTCCTCACATACCAAGGTATAATATCTGCCATTAGAAATTTTTTTAGAAAAAAGAAGATACAGGAACATTCCTTGCAAAAAATAAAGGGACCAATATTAATACTACCAAATAGAATAAGTATATTTTTAAAATCTCAAAAAGGCTCCAAAGATATGTACGAAGTATTGATAAAAAAAATAGAAACCAATAAACATGAAGAGAAATTGGACACCTCTTTGAATAAAACACATAAATGGGCAAAAATTAACTCCATGACATTTTCTTTCACCAAAAGTTCCAAATTGCAATGGTTTCAATACCGAATTATTCATAGAGTTTTAGGTACAAACGAATTACTTCATAAGATGAATATGCGACAAAATCCAGATTGCGTTTTCTGTAAGGAAGAATCTGAATCTATTGAACACTTGTTCTGGACTTGTCCGAAGATTTCTGAGGTATGGGATGAGTTAAACCTGTGGATATATAGGGAAACAGAAATTGAACTCCCACTTAATTTAGAAATAGTTTTATTCGGCATTTTAGATAAAAACGATAAAAACTCTATTCGGAACCTAATAATAATACTGGCAAAGTTTTACATCTACAGATGTAAACTGAATGAAGATCAAGTTAATATAATAGCACTTAGAAGTTATTTGAAAGAGAATCTTAACTTTGAGAAAACAATATTTCAAAAGAATAATCCTCCACAAAAATTCTTAAATTACTGGAACCCCTGGATGGCATTATTTTAGGAATACTACTATACTTTCCACAACCTGCGACCAAAGTAAATATTTACAACTCACTTCTTACATGTCTTAACCGTGGATACACAGAAATCTGCAAAATTACTATTCCATTTACATTAATTTTTCTTGTTTAGATATTATTGTAACAAAATGCAAATGAGATCAGCTTTCAAATGTGCCGGCAGTACTATAGGGGTTTTGATTTGGGTATTTACATTTTCATTTTTGTTTTTTTGTTTTTTGTTTTTGTTTATTTGATTTTGTTTTTGTTTTGTGTCTTTTTAGCTCACCTGGCCAAAGGCCATGTGAGCTATTGCCATCACTTGGCGTCCGTCGTCGTCGTCCGTCGTCGTCCGTCGTCGTTAACTCTTCTTCAAACTTCTTCTCCTCTGAAACGGTTGCACAGATTCAAACCAAATTTGGTCTGGTTGTACTTTAGGGTATCCCCCACAGAACTGATGTGGGGATTTTTGATTCGTCGAAAAACATGGCCGCCGTTGCTAAAAATAGACCAGGGGGGTCAAGCTACTGTTTTTGGCTTGTAAATCAAAAAGTATAAGAGATAAATGAAATCTGATGCCACGCTACTGCTTCAGCATCAAAAGCTCTACAAAAGTCTCCATTGAGTCGAAGTTGTCAGATGACCCCTTATGGGAGTTACTGCCCCTTAAAGGTGAAAAATAGCATTTTTTCATGTTTTTGGCCTATGGAATGAAAACTATTGCAGATAGAGAGAAGCTGTTGCTTGCTTAAATGTTCAGCTCATTTAGCTCTACTAAAATCTCCATTAGGTCAAAGTTGTCAGATGACCTCTTATAGGGGTTATGGCCCCTTAAAGGCAAAAAATAGAGTTTTTGGCCTATAGAATGAAAACAATTGCAGATAGAGAAAAGCTGTTGCTTGCTTAAATGTTCAGCTCATTTAGCTCTAAAAAAATGTCTTCATAGGGTCAAAGTTGTCAGATGACCCCTTATAGGGGTTACGGCCCCTTAAAGGCAAAAAATAGTGTTTTTGGCCTATAGAATGAAAACTATTGCAGATAGAGAAAAGCTGTTGCTTGCTTAAATGTTCAGCTCATTTAGCTCTACAAAAGTCTTCATAGGGTCAAAGTTGTCAGATGACCCCTTATAGGGGTTATGGCCCCTTAAAGGCAAAAAATAGAGTTTTTGGCCTATAGAATGAAAACTATTGCAGATAGAGAAAAGCTGTTGATTGCTTAAATGTTCAGCTAATTTAGCTCTACAAAAGTCTCCTATGGTCGAAGTTGTCAGATGACCCCCTATAGGGGTAACAGCCCCTTAAAGGGAAAAAATAATGTTTTTGGCCTATGGAATGAAAACTATTGCAGATAGAGAAAAGTTGTTGCTTGCTTAAATGTTCAGCTCATTTAGCTCTACAAAAGTCTCCATAGGGTCAAAGTTGCCAGATGACCCCTTATAGTGGTTAAGGCCCCTTACAGGCAAAAAATAGTGTTTTTGGCCTAAAGAAAGAAAACTTTTGCAGATAGAGAAAAGATGTTGCTTGCTTAAATGTTCAGCTTAATTAGCTCTACAAAAGTCTTTTTAGGGTCGAAGTTGTCAGATGACTCCTTTAAGGGGTTTTGGCCCTTTAAAGGAGAAAAATAGTGTTTTTTGCTTTGGAATGAAAACTATTTCAGATAGAGAAAAGCTTTTTATTGCTTAAACATTCAGCTCATTTAGCTATACAAAAGTCTTCAAAGGGTTGACATTAAGACCAGGTGAGCGATTCAGGCTCCTGGGAGCCTCTTGTTTCTTCTTTTTCCTTTTGTTTGTTTGTTTGTTGTTTTCTTTTTATGTGTCAATATTATATCATCATCATATTCAAATTGTACATTTATAGTTGGAGTGTACCTTTCTACTAACAAGTACTAACACTAGCTACTCCAAAATGCAATACCTCAAAATATTATACTATTACACTAACATTAACGGGGCCGGGATAAGGTACCGGTATTCGATGTTTTTCATACTAACAAATGTACTTTTTGAAATAAAAATGAAAAAATTAAAAAAAAAAAAAAAAAAGTTTGAAAACGATCCCTTCAGTCTTTTCAGAAAGAACGATTTTTAAATATTAGTTAAAATTGATAGAAAAAAACAGTTAAAGGGGGATAGTTCTTAAACGGTTGATCTGACGATTTTGACCCTGAAATCATTTTTGTAGCTCTCAATAAGCTTAACAAATTTGCAATGCTAACTTTTATTCTAGCACTTACTGTTCTCAATTGAAAATTGTAAATTTTGACGATTAGAGGAAAGAACTCCTATAAGGAGTCATCCCACAACTTTGACTCAATGAAAAGTTTCGTAGAGCTTGTGATGCTGAAGAGGGATGGTTGCTTCAGATTTTCTCTATCTCGAAGGAAATAGGCAGTCTTAAGTCGCTCAGCCTACATGGTTTGTGTTGCTGAATGCGTTGTTCTCTGGCAAGGCACAAATTGTTCTGAAGTTGCATACGGATACGTTTTATTAGCGACGGGTATACAGGTTACTTCTGTGCTGCTGATGAGAACAATATTTGAAAAATTGAAAAAAAGTGATAACAATGTATATAAAATGATTAGCCAGTGACAAGTGGGATAAAGAAAATTATAGCCGAACGCTCTTACTCGATTTGACTCGTACAAGCTTTAGGCTGTTGCCAGTTCGGTCAGTTCTTTTGCAATGGGGCAATTGTAATAGTTTTTTATATGTATTACGTTATCATGGCGATGTAGTTGTTGTCGTCGCCATGGACACTTCCGTTTTCGTGCGATAACTTAAGTTTTGGTTGACCATTTGATATTTAAAAAAATGGTATGATGTTTGTAGCCGCTTAAAGAAGGTTAGGTTTGCATTGAGGACTGTGGCCCCTATCGTTTTAGAAAAATAGGGCAAAATGGGCATTTTAACAAAACTGAATTTGAACGTTCTTTTTTCAATGTGTTCCTACACCGTTTTGATGTATCTCCCATCGTTAAATTGATATGAGGGTCAAAAAGGGGTCACACCCCTAAAGCAACTTTTTTCATTTTCATTTTTTTTTCTTTGGAATCCGTTTTAAAATTCCTGCTTGTGTTTTTTCAATCAGATTGTCGATATCTCTTAACGTTTTTGATAATTCAAGGCTTAAAGAGTACCAAAACTGCCAATCAAATGAATTTGTCTTGACTAATAGTTTTATTCGAAAATTTTAGTTGTACTCGGCCGGCCAATTGTTACTACCTATTATAAATAAAAATGCAGCGATACTTCAATTAGGTCGTTTGTTTCCGTCGATTCTATATTTACAAAACTTCTTTGCAATGTATATACTTTCACTTTTCACTCGGGGGCTATATTCGGATTCTCGATCTTCGGATTTCCATCAAGACAATATGGCCGCGACCAGTAGATTATGTGTTCCGCTTCGGATTATATTTTAGTCAGTGTAGCATATCTTGCGTAGCTTTAGCGTAATGGATATTTGATTTTGAATTGCGAAAATTTACTTGATTGAATAAAGTTTTAAGGACAAAAATACTATTCGGACACCAAAAATAAGTTAAATCTTGCAAAAAAATTGTACACAGCATTTTCGTTTTTCATGCTTTTATGTGGCGGTGTTTTAAAGCAACAATGCGATTTAACTAGATCATGTAGCGTACATGGCGTAGTCACTTTATCAGATTGTGCACATGATTAAGCGTACTTTCTTATAAATTTTTGACTGCAAAATGTTAATTCATTGAATGAAGTTTATTATCACAGACAGAAATAATGCTTATGCAAAAATAGGTCAACCAGACACACACAATTCAAGCATTTTATTGATTTTTTGAAAGTGACAAAATAGCCACATTGGGTCATTCGACTGTCTTGATCTAGGTCAGTTTAATAAGGATAAATAATTTTATCTATTTCTCACAAAGCTATTGCGGGATCCGGAAGAATAAACTTATTTGTCAAAAGTTATTGGTTGTTCGAAAATGTTATCATTGCTTGATAATTTTGTCGATTCACCACACAGAGAAACAATGTCGCCACAACTACAAACATGTCAGAAAATAACCAAAGGAACCACAGGGGCTTGGATTAAAGAGTAGGGGGAGGCGACTTAAAAGTCAATATAAATGACCAGAATCCAAGCCCCTGTGTGCGGAACATGGATTGCAACGTTCGTGTATAAGTTTGCTTTAGTCTCTATCATAAAGGGAGGGACAATCTTTGAATAGGTGACAATCAAAAATATTTGAGCAGCGGCGGATCCGGGGGGGGGTGTATTCCGAGGTTGGAATTTTCCTCCTTTCCGACAAAAATTTTGCAAGTATCGTGTAGGTTTTCTGCAAAATTTGTCTAGAACCACCCCCTTTCCGTCCTTCGTCCACAGCGGAATTTATGTGGACCAACCCCTTTCAAAAATTTCTGGATCTGGCCCTGTTTGAGTTATAATATAATTTATTGCTATTAGACGTAAAAATTTTAAAGGCATACATGTACATTGCAAATTTTCATAAAGAGATCTACAATCGGGTTTAAACTTATTTCATATAATATTATATACTTCAAAATCATAGGCTGATCTGACAAATGATAACCATTAAAGTAGACGATAATTAGATGTGGAATAATTGTACGCCACACAACCAACATAAAGAAACGTGAATTTTAAAACAGCCAACAGTCTTCAGCATGACCATAAGTCGCTGCTTGCCGTCTTGCATTGGCCCAAGACAAAAATACAAAAGAGGATGAGTCCAGTTTCCTTTTTGGTCACACTTAGAAAAAAGTCAAAATATCAATGTACGAGGGCTGTCCGTAAAGTTCGTGGACAGTTGATATAAAATAAATAATGTTTATTGGATTTACTTCAAATTTTGTTATCATAGAATGAGTAGTCTTGTTAATTGGTGAACCAAATTTTAGAATAAACAAACAACTTCAAGTTGATTTTTCATCATTTAGAAAATATATCGTATTCATAAGCTGGAGCAAGACGTTCACATTTTTCGACGTCAAATAAAACAATTTCATTTCTTTATGGTTATATCGAATGCAATATTTAAAAAAAAATTAGTTTGAACATTATTTTTTGTCAGATATATCTTAATTCATATTTATGCATGTATTGTTTCATTTCTGGAAACATTTGATTCAAAAATGTCATGGCAATTCAAGTTCTTAATATCAACAATACAACTCAAAGCAAAGTCTATTGGTGGGGACAGTACTATATAGGAAATATTGCTATATATCTTAATACCACAAAACATGCCAATCGTTTATTTTCTATCTCCATCTGAAATGCACATGCCATCAGAAGTATCTTAGTAAGTTTTTTTTTCACAATATAAAGAATCTTTGTATATCTGTTAATATTTTTCAGACCCATACATAAAATTTTATGACCGTCCATTGCTCCACCTCTTTGCAAAACGTTACTTTATATACGTCAATGAAAATTATGTCAATTCTTAAAATACCGATTTCTCAATAAATTGAAATTATAGACCCTTCAAACTTTGTATGTGCATCATCCTAACTATTGGCAACACTCTAGTTTAGGTTTTACTGCATCGCTAGATGTAATTTATGCATATCGAGATCTTGTTTTAAGCATTCTGAATATTTCCGAAAAATTTCTTACATTGCTCCGACCCACAACATAGCGAGTCAAATAATTAAAAAATTAGCATTAATTTTGTCGAACCTATGCAAAACAATACACCAGAAATAAAGGAAAATGTTAAAAAAATATTATTATGTAAAACACTTATCCCTAGTACGTCGTATTGGTTCAGATTTTTGCTTGTCCACGAACTTTACGGACAGCCCTCGTACATTTTTTTACATCTCCGCATGCTTGGAATGCTACTAAATGTTGAAAATAATAATACTATAAAACGAAAATTATAAAAATTTCTAGGCGCAAAATATATGTTTGATTTTCTTCTTCGGTATTCCCAGAATCCCGTTGGTAGCTTTTGTTCTCAGAATAATTTGAAGATTGAAACCTTTTTAAACTTTAACATTAAGCTGATTTATAAGTATATATGAACAACAGACTGTGACATCTTTGATCCAATGGAGACTTTTGTACAGCTCGATGAGCTGTAGGTTTAAGCAAACAACAGCTTTTCTCTATCTGCAATAGTTTCCTAAATAGGAGATAATACAATGCTTATACTGGATCTAAAAACAAATAATGTTTGGGATAAACACTTACATGACTTAGATTCATCGACATGGCTTAATTTTAGATCGGTACAGCAAAGGCTGCAGGACCTAGAAATAATAAAGTATTTTTTATGTTACTAAAGCAGACCTTTGCTTTTTGTGTCCATAGCGGCTTTCTAGGCAATATGCATTAGAGTCCACACTTGTTTTGTTATTAAAAAATGATGTTTCAAAGCACTAGAGAAACTAACTCTTGCATTAAGGGATTGTGGCCTCTATCGTTTCTGGGAAAAAGGGCCAAATTGGTAAAATAAATGTGCCACTGTTTGTATTTTTCATACAACTTAGATAGTTCTTTTTTTTTGTATTTATTAAAAAATTCTGTCAAAAAATATATGCACAGTTTTGATTTATCTTGCAACATTGCGTTGATTCGAGGGACCAAAAGGGACCACACTCAAAAAACGAACTTTTTTATTTGTGGTCAATTTTTGTTACGTATTTTCACATTACTTTAACAATTCGGTGACATAAGAATTGAAATATTGAACAAATCGTCTTGGAGTGATAAATTTGGTGACATTTGAATTGAAATATTTACCAAATCGTATCGGAAGAACGTTGTCTCCCCTTTCCCGTCATGTTGATGTAATATACAAACCAGCAAAAAAATGACGTTCGACTTTTTTGTAAGAATGTTAATAAAAATGGCCCTGTCACACTATATAAGGAATATATGGCATTTTGTTTTTGAGATGGATTTTATCACGGCAAGTATCAGCCGAGCCCGGTAGGGCGAGCCTGATATCTAAAGCCGTGATAAATTCCATCTCAAAAACAAAATGTCATATATTTCTTTTATCGGCAATACCGATTTATTCATAACCAACTATTTATTTCCTTATAATTTCATTTTATGAAGAATTTATTTTAGCGTAGGCGGTGATGCGGCAATTTCGTGAATGACGTTCCAATATGTTCATTCATAAATTGACGCTAAAGAACATTCACGCTCGACGTTCATGTATAGCAACGTCACGCGACTCCTTAGAAGTGACCTGTTATTTTTTGTATCACAGTCAGAACATGTATGTGATACAAGTTATCTCAACCAGCAAACATCAAAGGAAAATGACGAAAATTGCCGATAAAACGTTTAGCCAACGTGTGCCGATGTTTAAGAATATATTTGTAACACGCTGGTGTGCGTTGCGTAAATTTTGTATAAGAACACGTTACAATCACGTTACCGAATGTCAGCGTGCGTTTGTGAACGTCGAGTAGGTCGCAAAATTTTGAACGTGCTTATAATTTCCGACGTTCGCCAAAGTGTTTATAATAAGTCATTCGAACATTAGGCATAAGTTAGAAGGACGTTATACACACGCCGGTGTACGCTATGTGGTAGCTGTGCGCACGTTGAAATGCGTTTGACGAACGCTAAGCTAAATGGAAACGAACGTGTAACGTCAGACTAACGATAGTCTATTGCAAGTCTAGCGTCAGCCTAACGACCAAAAAACCTATTTAACGTGTTTAGAACGTGTACAGAGCGTCATTGTAACGAATGAGTGGCGCATCAACTCCAGACTTTAATAAGTAAAATTGAATTACAAGGGGAGGCCAATTTCAAAAGCTTAAAATAGTAATTCAAACCTGAAAAAAAAATCTATTTACAAAAAAACAATGAACAAAGCCAAAAAAAAAAACAACTTGGGATCTAACATGGATAACTTAGATGGTCTGGGTCGGTGGACATTTTTGGTACGAAAATACTAAAATACAACGAGTCACGATAGTCTCACTTCAATACTCATTTTTCTCTATTCTCCATACTCATTTGAAATTTTGAGAGTTTGTTATCAAGCGCATGCATTCCTCTCTGTACATTTTTGACATATCAAAATATAAAATTTCAATATTTTTATTCGTTTAGACTGATTGCAAAAATCATCACTTTTGGTTAAAAAAACTGCTTTAGAATGATTATACATTCATGTTACCAGAACGCAGAAAACCAATATTTATATAACGAAACTAAATTGACATGATGTATATTTATTTATTAATTAATGCAACAATACATTTAAGACAGATTATAGATCTATTTGGGCCACTAGTATTGTGAAGTAATACTAAAATAACAAGAACAGAATTCCTGGCTTCTCACCGAAATAAAAAAAAATATAAGTTAGACGAACGTTATGAATGCGTTTTGCAATCGTCACACATGCGCAAGGCAATCGTCAAGTACGCTGGACAAACGCTGTAGAAAAGTTTTTAATAAGTTTGTCGTGCGTTGCAAGTAGTTAGTCTGACGCTTTGTGGTCATTCACCGAGATATATTTTAAACTTTTTACAGCGTCTGCCAACGTGTTCCAACGTTTTAGAAAATTATTCGAACGTTCAGTACACGTTGGCTAAAATGTATAGTGTGACAGGGCAATAAAAGTTGCAATGTCACACTGAAATATGTAATTTGTATATATTAGAAAAAAGATAAATTAATACTAAACTGCTCGCGGTTCTGTTTTTGGCCCATGGTCTAAATAAAATGCATATAATTCAAATCCAGCCCTGAAATAGTCACAGATAGACCCCCTTCTTAAACAAGGAACAGAAAACATCAAAAAGACAAGTACAAACGAAAGCTTTGTCAAAGATTCCTGGCTTAGGGCATGCACATGTAATATGTGGCGGGGTTAAACTAGTTTTTTGGGGCCCAACCTTCCCCCTATCAATATTCCTAGACAAAGCACAAAAACTAAACACACAATAAAAATCAAATCGATTGAGAGTCAATTTTGAGATGAAGAAGACCTCCTAGAATCTGTTGTGTCCTTTATCTCAAGTTCCCGGAATAAATGAGCTGGAGAAAGTCACCAAATCGAGAATTGTTTATAATTTATGGCTTTGAATTTGTGCAAAATTACTCAAAGAAAGGTAATTACAAAATTACCAAACTTGGAGGATCAATCTCAATGTCCAAGAGAAGACAAATCAGGAAAGACACCGGAATAGTTATAGATCGCAATGGTCCTGACCTGGTACAAGTATTTCAAATGAAATGATGGGTTAAACCAGGTTTCATGGCGCGCCGAACCTCCTTCTACCATTGCGATCTTAGGGACCTGTAGTAACATACAACGCAACACAGTTGTGAAGACATAATAGGGATAATAAGTTGATCATCTCAGTATAACAATCAACAAAACACTAATCAAAACAATCCCAATAACATCAGGACTAATGATTATAACGGGGAACAAGATTGCTCTAATTAAGAGTAGATTTACTACACAGGATTCACCAGAATATCCGCCACTAGCCTTCAGGTTCAGGTTCCGGTCTTTTTTCTCGTACGCTTGTAAATATTAGGCTGATTTGTAGAAAGTACGTCAAGTACGATGGGTTACAGATCAAATTTAGTTTTTTCCAGTACACAATATTTTTTGCTCCTGTGCTAGATATGAAACAGCATTATAGAACAACCAAATGAAAGAAGACAAGGGTTACTGGTGTAAAACAATTCGGGACCCGACTTAATAGGAGACAAAGTAGTCCATATAAGGCACTGTATCTTTAGAATGGCATATCCTACACCATTAAATTTGGTATTTTCTAAAAGCTTAAAAACTTGGGAAAATTGTGAGCCCATGAAACAGTTATTTTTATAATGTTTAGAAAAATAGTGAGTAGTAATTTATGGCCATGTGTTTAGGTTAGAATGTTTACATTAGTTCCCGTTTTCTGACACATGCCACTTCCGGTTAACCGTTCTCTCCCAGATGCCGAGGGACCTTATATGAGATTTACATGAAAGGTACCTTTATGCATCTACTTTAAGGCACAAATACTGCCACACCCCAAAAAAATCATTTCTGAGTTTTGACAATAACACCAGTAACCCCCCTAAACCAGGTTTAACATAGAAAGTAATGGGAGCCTGAATTAGTTATTTTACTCCTACTAACCGGAAAGTACATGTACCATTGAACTCAAAATTTTTGAAAGCATCAATTAAATTAGAAATATCTTTTATTAATTATTTTCTAGCATTGATTGGATTAAGCATACGTCTTTTTGTTAGATTTTTCTTAAAGTTAATAAAAGAAAAGAGGTATATATATAGAACTAGACCTGTGAGTATATCATTTTAGATTACCTAATCAAAACAAGAGAGAACGATTTATGTATAACCACAGAGTTGTTATTGGCAGTTTTGTAAATATTGTCAATTTTAGGCCCAAAATAGGTAAGCAGGTCATTTGCATTACATATCTCCTTATCATAAATTTACTAAAAAGTAGTTAAGTGTGCATTATTTTTTTAATCGTTTGTTTGTTTGGTGTTTCCTTTTTCAGGGGGGGGGGGTGTTTTTGTTTTTTTGTTTTTTTTAGGAAATGGGAAGTTGATACCAAATGCACATGTATTACTCTAGCCATATCACGGCAAATCAAATTGAATGCAAAACCCTTATAGAATTAATAATGAATTATTTTACCTTAAAAGTCCCTGTCTATTTTCTAAATTTCCCACTATTCAAAACTTGGTTTACTTGTTATTAGGTATGTAGAAATAAAACACAGTTTAAGTATTCCTTTTACCTAGGATCTTGTGATTTCCAATGCATTAGTATATAATTATTTTGGATATCTTGTAAGGTAAAAGTGCGTGCTTCTTATTAGCGAGTTTTACGTTATATTAGTTATATTGACACTATTTTATAGTGTTTATAGTGTTTTATAGTATTTTTATAGTGCTTCAAAACCTTTTTTTCTGAATTTGATGCATTAGTAAGTTGTTCACCACTCTTAATTTCGTAAAAAAAAGTTATTTCCCCCAAGCAGCACGATTTCGGCTTAATCAGCATGATCAGGGAGATAAACATGAAAAGGGTGATACAATGAACTTGAATTTGAGAAAATGGTGACACAGGCCGAACAGTTTTTTTTCTGTCTTGTAGCCTTAAAACCCCCAGAATGCAAGAGGACAAGCCATTCCCGTCAACATCTCGGCACACACGTTCTAGTATTCATGTGAGCAAAGTGGCATGACCCTACAACTATTTGGTGGACTAAAACTTTTACCGATAAGGCTAGCCTGTTGGTCATCTGGAACCAACACAGGTTGAATGATGTTATTAGAAATGTTAATCTTAAATTGATGTCTGTAAAGTGTACTCTGGAGAACAGAAATAGTTCATTTTTTTTCTTTTCATTACAATGTACTGCTTGGACTTTTGAAATGTTTGCTTTTATCGTTGCAAACGACGTATTTTAAAACAAGAGGCTCCCAGGAGCATGAATCGCTCACCTGACATATGTGCCTGAAGAAAAGGTTATTAGGCAAAATCTATTTGACGTTGAAAGGGTCATAAGATTAATAAGGGGGTCATCTGACAATATGGTGGATATTAAGGTGCTGATCACTTTTGTTCTCAATCAAAATCAAAAAATCTGTCACACTTTTTGAGTTATTTGCAAAAAAAATGCAGTTTAACCTAATGTTCTATTTTAAGCCACAGTGGCAATGTTTTACAACCAATCAAAAATCCCCACAACAGTTTTATACACCTAATGATAATAAACAATAATACCAAGTTTGGTTTTGATTGGACTTAAAGTGTCAGAGGAGTTAACATCTTCAATATAATGAGGAAATGCAGTTAAAATGCTCAATTTTGAAGTTCCAAGGGCAATAACTCCTCAAAGGAAAGGTCCTACAACGTTGACCCTGTTACATATTTTGTAGATCTTGATGCGCTTAACAATATGCAATTTAAATTTCTCAAATATCTTGTATAGTTTTCAAGATATTGCATGAGCTAAACAGGTGCGAAATTTGCAAAAAATCCACAAAAAGGACAATAACTCCTACATGGGTTGTTGGATTTTCTTAAAAATTTCAGAGCTGGTAGATCTTGAGGTGCTTATCACTTTTGTTCCCAATCAAAATTTTGAAATCTGTCACCGTTTTAGAGTTATTTGCAAAAAACTGCCATTTACCCCTATGTTCTATTTTTAGCCACAGCGGCCATGTTTTACGACCAATCAAAAATCCCCACATCAGTTCTATACACCTAATGCTAATAAACAAGTATAATAAGTTTGGTTCCATTTGAACTTAAAGTGTCAGAGGAGTTAACGTTTTCAATGTAATGAGGAAAT
The DNA here is from genome assembly GCA_963971305.1 of Arcuatula senhousia. NCBI lineage: Eukaryota > Metazoa > Mollusca > Bivalvia > Mytilida > Mytilidae > Arcuatula > Arcuatula senhousia. Next base: position 37,080,522 of record OZ020305.1, read on the forward strand.
GCTGTTAAAATGCTAATTTTTGAAGTTCTAAGGGCAATAACTCCTAAAAGAAATGGTCCTACAACGTTGACCCTATTACATATTTTGTAGATCTTGATGTGCTTAACAATATGCAATTTAAATTTCTAAAATATCTAGTATAGTTTTCAAGATATTGAGCTAAACAGGTGCAAAATTTGCAAAAAATCCACAAAAAGGGCAATAACTCCTACATGGGTTGTTGGATTTTCTTCAAAATTACAGGGTAGGTAGATCTTGAGGTGCTGATCACTTTTACCCTGCCAGAATTTTGATATCTGTAGCCGTTTTTGAGTTATTTGCAAAAAACTGCATTCTACCCCTATGTTCTATTTTTAGCCATGGCGGCCATGTTTTACGACGAATCAAAAATCCCCACATCAGTTCTAAGCACCGAATGCTAATGAACAACCATACCAAGTTTGGTTGCAATTGGACTTATGGTGTCAGAGGAGTTTGAAAAAGTTTACGGACGGACGACGGACGCCAAGTGACGCCCTTCGGGTCAGGTGAGCTAAAAAGAAAAGATAAGTAGCTTACAATATGATAAATAAAGCAAAATCACTTTGCCCCCTTATTCCACCTATTGAAAAAGGCAGCCATTTTTGTGGATGCCAAATTTAAAAACAGGACATCTAATGGAACATTAAGTGATACTTCTCCACAATATTCATTAAAAGTTAAATATATTTGCATCTTTACTATATAAACTAAACATTCACTCCATATATACAGAGAGAAAGAAATGAGTTATCTTTAGACCAGAAAACTTCATCAAATTAAAAAAATATATAAAGTTCATTATGACAGGGTTGCCCTATTCAACCACCTGGTGTGTAAATTAATTAAAAAACGGAGTAAAGTAAATTACCGTAATTAAAGCTGAGTGATTTATGAAAAAAAATATATTTAATTCTTCCATTCACCGGATTACCCTTTACAGACAGTAGATAGAATTAATAAAATGGGTTCTTTGTTGGTATCATTTTTTTAAAGAAAACCTGTAGAGTTGAAGCCACCTTTCGTCTAAATAAAGGTAATAACAAAATTACCGAACTTGGAGAATCAATCTCAAATGTCCATAAGACAAGACAAAACAAGGAAGACATACCGGAAAAATTGAAGACCACAATGGTCCTGACTTGGTACAGGCATTTCAAAAGAAATGGTGAGTTAAGAGTGAAACCAGGTTTTAAGGCGCGCCAAACCTCCCTCTTCCATTGCGGTCTTTGGGTCCGGTAGTTGCACAAAACACAACAGGTTTGTGATGACATATCAGTGATGCTAGGGTGATCATCTTAGTACATCAACCAGCCAAACACTAACCATTTTGTCTAACATGATATTGAGTTTTTCTACCAGTGGCTGATAACGAAGAAAGAATTTTTTTAGTAACTTGCCATCTTAATCTACTTAACAATTTTAAATGAAATATTTTTGGAGACATGATGCTTCGCCTTTTCAAGCGCAAAATGTCAAAATGTGTAATCTCACATATATTGAATTTTAACGTTAAATAACCGTTAATTATGAATCTGAATGCATAATGCGGATTCACGGAAACAATGCATTAATAGTATTGTGTTTTTACATACTGTTCTTTTATTTGTTTTCTGTTTCTTGTTTAGGAATGGGGTCTATCAGTGACTATTTCAAGACTGGATTTGAATTATATGCATTTTACTTAGACCATGGGCCAATTGCAGAACCTCGAGCAGCGCCTACTGGCCTCGTTGAAGGCTGCTGGTGGTTATCCATTGCTAAATTTCTAAATTGCCGCTTGATTGTGGGCTGTGTCGCGTACACTTATTCCACATCTCATTATTTTCTATTAAAAGAGAGAGCCAGTCTACGATCTTTTTTGTCAAGAACATATTGTAAGAAGTCCGCTTTATATGAATGAACAAACAAATCAGCAAGCAAAGGTCACAATAAGTGCCCATTGGAATCACTATTGTATGCTGAAAAACACGTCCACCAAACTGAACAAATATCTTGTCGATAAGAAAATAAGGTTTCACATTAGGTTTCAAAAGGAAATGCTCGTTTCCTAATTTGACAAATATCTAATTCGATGGAATAAAAATCCGTATCTCTTCACCTGTATTTATCAATCTGAATGCAAAACGCGGATTCACAGAAACAATGCATTAATATTTTTGTGTTTTTACATACTGTTATTTTTATTTCCAAACTAATTATACCAAATTTTCAATAATTTCCTTGAAACTGTCTTATAATAAGATCGGCGTAAGTGTGTTAAATCAACATGAAGGTTGGAAGAGTTGGACATTTGGAATATGTCAAGGTAGTTTATATCTGGATATTGTCTGCTTAACATATCTTCAACTAAATTGTTCCATTGTAAAATTTCCGTATTGTCAAAAGGAAATATATCTTTTCTTACTGCATTTGTTGATATCCAAGTAATACCCTGACACACTGTTTTTAAAAGTTTAAGATATTGTTGTACATGACTGCTGTAAACACTTCCATTTATATAAGGAATTCTCATATCATGAAGCCCTGTATTCACTACGCACTCTTGTTTCGGGTGCTGAGACAAATATGACACTATCGTCTCTTGTGTCGTTCTGAATTGATCTGTCTGCAATGTCACATCACGAGAAAAAGCGACCGGTAAGAATTCCAAACTTTTACCCCCGTGTATTTTGTAGCAATGCATTAGCTACAGTCCGTACAGTATGGCTGACTCAACCCAGTTCTCACGGGACCCTCAAAAGCCGCTGGGGGCACCCATTTTTCTTTTCGTTTTATACCTAAATAATAATCGACAGCACACATGCTAGCAGCCTCTTTTTGTAATTTACATTTTTGAAAGAAGCCGCTTTCTAGCATTGCACTATATGTCCGAAACATTGTCGAATCGCCCAAGAAAACATAAGTGTCTCTCTTTGCGACTGGACGAGGAATATAAAAATATGGCGAAGAATTATTCCATTTGAAATAAAACTTGTATATATTTTGCGAGTTTAATTCAAAGTAACCTCTTAATCGAATATAAAGAATGATCAAACAAATCATAATCACGAACGACACTTTGACCAAATTTCCCTTCATTTCGCTTCAGTGGCCAGGCCCAATTTGACTTAAAACCCAGATTAGCCATATAAGCATGGTCTGTAGGTTTAAAAATGAAATATCTGTTTTATAATGTATAAATTTACGTCAATAAAATGCGTTAATCAACACATCTTTCACATATGTGACTATCTATTAAAGAGGCAGATGTTTTTGTTGTAATTGATTGATTTTTAATTATTTAATGTCCCGTCAGCGATATTGCAGCCATCATCGGGACATTGCAGACATTTTGAGTACAAAACATGTTTCACATGGGCGTAGCAACCGGTACTGCAGATACAGCTTCCGCCGTGCCAATATATTTTGCAGGTTTGGCATGCTGTTCCAACAATTTTCATGAATGAAAAACAAGAGGCTCCCAGGAGTCTGAATTGCTCACCTGATCTCTTATGCTAAAGCCTCTTACCTAGTGTGCAACATGGTCTACATGTACTTGCTAAGTAACATAAAAGAAACAAGTTAGGATAGAAAACACTCTTTTGATCAAGAATACGAAGTTACATTATCCGTCTAAATTTCAAAATTGTCTAAACCCTAAGGATCTTCCTACCCCAGACATAGGTTGAATATCTTAGTAATAATTTCGTTCCCCAGTTTGGTATTTTTGGTTATACTGTTCTATGCTCTTCATATTCATAGTGTTTGGCATTTTCAATATTTTTTTTCCCGTGCGGGGCCCGGGTGGCGAATAGGCCCGCAGCAGAGCCTAGCTTGTCGTAAGAGGCGACTAAGGGTCTTGGGATTCTGACATCGGGTCAGTGCTCAGCCCACAGAGCGACCAAGTGTGTACCCTAGGTGGCTGAATAGGGTGGCCCTCGTCCGCGGGGGTTGTCAGGTCTATAATACGGAAACCCTGACCGCCGACCATAGTGGGCCAACGTGTGTGGAGAGTGCCACGCTTCATGCACGTAAAAGACCCCTTTGTTGACCGCCAAGTAGTGCACCACATAGGCTAAATTTTCCGTCCCTACCCACCTCTCCCCTTTTCCTGTGGTTCTTCAAAATTTACCGGTCCTTAATGTCCCATCCCACCCCATATTTCATTTATCATCATCATTTCATGTTCATTTTATCACCCTTTCATGTTCATCGCCTGTAAATAACCTATATAGCGTTGCAAAACACCAACTCACTCACTCACTCACAATTTCAATATTTTTGGTAGAGCGCCTCTGATGAGTCTTGAATAGACGAAACGCGCGTCAGGCGTAGCAAAATTTATTGTCTGGAACTTTGTTGTCATTTGTATTACAAAGCTTTCTTTTTGAAAAAAAACCCAAACAAGTTATAAGGGGGATAACTCTAACAAGGTTGATCTGACAGTTTTGACCCTGAAATCATTTTTGTATATCTCAATTAACTGAACAATTTTGCAATGCTATCCTTTCCTCTAGCTCTTACAGTTTTTAAGATATAGTTAAAAAACTGTGAAAATTGTCAATTTTGATGATTTAGGGGAAATAACTCCAATAAGGAGTCGTCCCACAACTACGACTCAATGGAGAGTTTTGTAGAGCTGTTGATGCTAAAGAGGGTAGGTTGTTTCAGATTTTCTCTATCTCTTTTACTTTTTGAGCTATAAGCCAAAAACTATGGTTTAACCCCCCTGTTTTATTTTTACCAACGGCGGCCATTTTGGTTGGTCGACATGCACAAATTTCACAAACTTGATAGAGGACATCCTAAAGATCATGTGTACAAAGATTAAAAACAATCCTTTCAGTGGTTTCAGAGAAAAAGATTTTTAAAAGTCAGTTAAAATTGATAGAAAAAAACAGTTAAAGGGGGATAACTCTTAAACAGTTGATCTGACAATTTTGACCCTGAATTCATTTTTGTAGATCTCAATAAGCTAAACAAATTTGCAATGCTAACTTTTCTTCTAGCACTTACTGTTTTCAAGATAAAGACCAAAACTGTAAAAATTGTAAATTTTGACGATTAAGGGGAAATACATTTTTTGTAACTCATATAAGGAGTCATTCAACAACTTTGACTCAATTGAGTTTCGTAGAGGTTTTGATGCTGAAGAAGGAGTGTTGCTTCAGATTTTCTTTATCTCTTATCCTTTTTGAGATATAAGCTAAAACCTATGGTCTGACCCCCCTGTTCTATTTTTAGCAACGACAGCCATTCTGGTAGGTCGACATGCATAAATTTCACAAACTTGATAGAGGACATCCTAAAGATCAAGAGTACAAAGTTTGAAAACAATCCCTTCAGTCTTTTAAGAAAGAATGATTTTTAAATATTAGTTAAAATACATAGAAAAAAAAACAGTTAAAGGGGGATAGCTCTTAAACGGCATCCTCGGAAACCCAGGGGTTCTTCATTCGCACACTCATTCATCACCCCTGGGTCCATTCGTATCAATTCCATCGTTTTAGACAGCTTTACAAATTTTCCTATCAAGCATTCTGATTGGACACATATTTATGCGTTCTTTTCCCCTTATCTTGAACTTTACTAAGTTGTAATAAAACAATATAAATCGTCCCTTAACAACATTGTTAAGCGACCAATCAGAAGGCTCGACTCAGAACTGTGTAAAACGAAGGAATTGATACGTATGGACCCAGGGGTGATGAATGAGTGTGCGAATGAAGAACCCCTGGGTTTCCGAGGATGGACTCGTACAAGCTTTAAACTGTTGCCAGTTCGGTCAGTTCTTTTGCAATGGGGCGATTGTAATAGTTTTTTATATGTATAACGTTATCATGGCGATGTAGTTGTTGTCGTCGCCATGGACACTTCCGTTTTCGTGCGATAACTTAAGTTTTGGTTGACCATTCCATATAAAAAAATTGGTATGATGTTTGTAGCCGCTTAAAGAAGATTAGGTTTGCATTGAGGACTGTGGCCCCTATCGTTTTAGAAAAATAGGGCAAAATGGACATTTTAACAAAATTGCTGTTAAACGTTTATTTTTCATTTAAATTTGAACGTTCTTATTTCATTGTGTTCCTACACCGTTTTGATGTATCTCCCATCGTTAAATTGATATGAGGGTCAAAAAGGGGTCACACCCCTAAAGCAACTTTTTTCATTTTCATTTTTTTTTCTTTGGAATCCGTTTTAAAATTCCTGCTTGTGTTTTTTTTAATCAGATTGTCGATATCTCTTAAGGTTTTTGATAATTCAAGGCTTAAAGAGTACCAAAACTGCCAATCAAATGAATTTGTCTTGACTAATAGTTATATTCCAAAATTCTAGTTGTACTCGGCCGGCCAATTGTTTTGTTATTTAAAAATGATGTTTCAAAGCACTGGAGAAACTAACTCTTGCATTAAGGTATTGTGGCCTCTATCGTTTCTGGGAAAAAGGGCCAAATTGGTAAAATGCATATTTTTCATACAACTTTGAAAGTTCTTCTTTTTTTTTGTATTTATTAAAAAATTCTGTCAAAAAATATATGCACAGTTTTGATTTATCTTGTAACATTGCGTTGCTTCGAGGGACCAAAAGGGGCCACACTCCAAAAACGAACTTTTTTATTTGTGGTCAATTTTTGTTACGTATTTTCATATATATTACTTTAACAATTTGGTGACATTAGAATTGAAATATTGAACAAATCGTCTCGGAGTGATCAATTTGGTGACATTTGAATTGAAATATTTACCAAATCGTATCGGAAGAACGTTGCCTCCCCTTTGCCGCCATGTTGATGTAATATACAAACCAGCAAAATAAAACGAACGAAAATGACGTTCGACTTTTTTGTAAGAATGTTAATAAAAATGGCCCTGTCACACTATATAAGGAATGTTTGGAGAAGAAAGAAAGCAACTGTTTTGTGTTTTGTGACTTCTCCAAAGCATTTGATAAAGTATGGCATAATGGTCTTTTGAAGAAAATCCAGGCATATGGTATTAAAAACGATCTTTATCGTTGGTTTGAAAGTTACCTCAATTTTCGGAAACAGAGAGTTATATTACATTTGTCAAAGTCTTCTTTCTGCAATACGACTGCAGGTGTACCACAAGGATCTGTTCTGGGACCTTTATTATTTATAATCTATATAAATGATATTGCTCTAAGGCTTACTTCTTTGTGTAGATTATTTGCTGATGACACATCTTTTAACTATTCTCATCATGATCAAGAACAAATAAAAACTGTTATTGATCATGATTTGAGAGAGTTGGATGATTGGTCAAGAAAATGGCTTATGTCCTTTAACCCTGACAAAACTGATATTGTTATTTTTTCCAATTTGGAAAACAATGACATCTCTTTTACACTTAATGGCGTGTCGATTCCTATATCTAGTTGTCATAAACACCTAGGACTTACTTTTAGTAGTGATGCCAAGTGGAACACCCATGTTCAAAATATCATTTCTAGTGTAACTAAACATCTCAACGTACTAAGAAGATTGAAATATCAGCTTAGTCGTGATAATTTAGAAAAACTATATCTTGCATTTATTAGACCAATGTTTGAATATGCATCCGAAGTCTGGGACAACTGTGGCGTCGGTAATGTCTTTAAACTTGAGCAACTACACATGGAAGCTGCTCGTATTGTAACAGGACTGCCGTTGTTTACCAAACTAGAGACATTGTATTATGAAATAGGTTGGGAAACATTGGCTGATAGAAGACTCAAACGACGTCTTAATTTATTTTATAAAATACAAAACCATGACACCCCTAACTATTTGAATAATCTCATTCCTCCGAAAGTTCAAAGTCTAAGTGCTTATCCTCTACGTAATGGTGAAGATATAGTACTCCCTTTTTGTAGACTATCAGTAACAAGCAACTCTTTCATTCCAAATACTATTAGACATTGGAACAACCTTGACATTTCTATTCGAAAATCACCTACGATAGGAGCTTTCAAGAATGCTTTGACTGCGTCGGGATTGACTAACGGTGTTGTGCCAAGACACTATTCTTATGGCCCACGGAAGTTTAATATTATCCTCACTCAGTTAAGATGTTCCGCTTCGTTCCTAAACAACGACTTGCATAAAGCAAATCTTGTACCAAATCCATCTTGTAGATGTGGATTTCCAATAGAAGATGCGAATCATTATTTTTAGTGTGCCCTCTATACCATCACCATAGAGCTCAACTTTTGAATAAATTAAACTGGCTTCCAAATCCTACAAGTGTTGAAATACTTACGCATGGAGATTTGAATCTTTCTCTCGACGAAAATATTCTTATATTGAAAGAAGTTTTCGAATTCATTAAGAGATCTGAACGCTTCAATATAACTTAAATGTTATCTTTGGTAGACCAACATCCACAAAAGTCAGCACTTTCCACCCCCCTCCCCCCTTCTAAAAATGTGATTTAACCCCAAAATATTATTAAATGCACGTTCTTGTACCTTGTGTGTTTGCTGTAATGTATATTTCTGTATTGCGGAGAGGACGTCCTAAGTATGTATTTACTTGTGTCCATACCATTTTGTATAATTTACAAATAAAATATGTTTAAACTAAAATGTTTGGCATTTTGTTTTTGAGATGGATTTTATCACGGCAAGTATCAGTCGAGCCCGTTAGGGCAAGCCTGATATCTAAAGCCGTGATAAATTCCATCTCAAAAACAAAATGTCATATATTTTTTATCGGTAATACCGATTTATTGATGACCAAATCTTTATTTCCTAATAATTTCATTTTATGAAGAATCTATTTTAGCGTAATCGGTGATGCGGCAATTTCATGAATGACGTTCCAATATTTTCATTCATAAATTGGCGCGAAAGAACATTCACGCTCGACGTTCATGTATACAAACGTGTTTGAGAATATATTTGTAACACGCTGGTGTGCGTTGCGTAAATTTTGTATAAGTTATGAACACGTTACAATCACGTTAGCGAATGTCAGCGTGCGTTTGTGAACGTCGAGTAGCTCGAAAAATTTTGAACATGCTTATAATTTCCGACGTTCGCCAACGTGTTTATTTAAGGAATGACTTTAATAGTTGGTCATTTTATACGGGTATAAAATGGGTAGGGTCGTTTTACGCTTAATAAAGCGCGAAGCGCTTATGTAGAGCGTAAAACGACCCTACCCATTTTATATCCCTATAAAATGACCAACTATTAAAGTCATTCCTTATAATTTAATTTCGTAAGATTTATTTTAACTATCGAATATTCAACAAAAAAAAATCATAGGGACTATTTCGAAAATGTCGTGGCGGATGAAGATGTTAGTGACGTCACAAGACCAAATCATATTATACAAAATAACACGGGTTGGTCAAACCAATCAAATTGAGCGTTACATACCAAATTAAATTATAATAAAATATTCGAACGTTAAGCACAAGTTAGAAGGACGTTATACACACGCCGTTGTACGCTATGTGGTAGCTGTTCGCACGTTGAAATGCGTTTGACGAACGTTAAGCTGAATGGAAACGAACGTGTTACGTCATCGCACGTTTAGCGTCAGCCTAACGACAAAGAAACCGATTTAACGTGCTTAAAACGTGTACAGAGCGTCATTGTAACGAACGATTGGCGCATCAACCCCAGACTTTTATAAAATTGAATTACAAGGGGAAAGCCAATTTCAAAAGCTTAAAATAGTAATTCAAACCTGAAAAAAAATCTATTTACAAAAACAATGAACAAAGCAAAAAAAAACTTTGGATCTAACATGGATAACTAAGATGGTCTGGTATGGATAGTAATTCTTGCAAATTGTAACACACCTGTCGTGTTGTCGGTGGACATTTTTGGTACAAAAATACTAAAATACAACGAGTAACGATAGTCTCACTTCAATACTCAGTTGAAATGATGTGTATTTTAATATTCATTAAGCACGCACGTTTTTCTCTATTCTCTATACTCATTTGAAATTTTGAGAGTTTGTTATCAAGCGCATGCATTCCTCTCTGTACATTATTGACATATCAAAATAATATGAAATAGGCAGTGCCTAAATGCGAGCACAGCATAATTCTGTTCAATAAAAAAAAAATGATTTCGAATCGATGCAGTCAAATAAGATCTGAAACCATCGTAGTTATTTTTGTTTTGGCTAATTTTCTAGAACGTTCAATTTGGGACGAGATGAATGTTAAATAGAAAAGTAAGAAAAAATCGATTAAAATTTGGTTACTACAAAAAATGTAGCAACTCGTCGTCGTCAGAATATTTTTCTCTTTTTACAATATTAAATAGATAATTTTTGGAATGCGACTAGCAAAATGGGTAATTATTTTCAAATTCACTCCGTTCCTGTAAAAATTTGAGAGCCTTTCCGGACCATGAAAAATCAATATCAGCATTAGGCAAATTTTTCACGGTAACAAATACCGTTTTTAATTTTTTAGACTGAGTGCAAAAATCACCATTTTTGGTTAAAAAAACAGCTTTAGAATAATTATACATTCATATTACCAGAACGCAGAAAACCAGTATTTATATGACGAAGCTAAATTAACATGATGTATCTATATTTTTTAATTAATGCAACAATCCATTTAAGACAGATAATAGATATCTCCTTGGGCTATTAGTATTGTGAAGTAATACTAAACTAAAAAGAACAGAATTCCTGGCTCCTCACCGAGATAAAAAATATAAGTTAGACGAACGTTATGACTGCGTTTTGCAATCGTCACACATGCGCTAGGCAATCGTCAAGTACGCTGGACAAATGCTATAGATGAGTTTTTAATAAGTTTGTCGTGCGTTGCAAGTACAAATGTAGTTATATAGTCCGACGCTTTATGGTCGTTCACCGAAATATATTTTGAAACTTTTTACAGCGTCTGCCAACAACGTGTTCCAACGTTTTAGGAAAACGTTGCCTAAAATATATAGTGTGACAGGATGACACAGTGAAATATGTAATTTGTATATATTAGAAAAAAGATAAATCAATACCAAACTGTGAAATCTTATAAAATGACCATGACGACTGAACTTTTATTCATTTACATGTAATAAGACAGTAGCCATGGCCTAGTTACAGGTAAAAGACATGAATTGTTGGTTATATTTTGTTGAAGTATCTTGGGTTTTTGTGTAATTTAAAATGAAGCAAGCAAAGAGGCACCGATGTGGCATTCGAGTGTCAAAAATCCGAAAGGGCAACGATGAAACCGGTAAACATCAACAATTACAGCACGAATAAACACAAAACAAAATCAACCGAACGGAAATCAACAACGCAAATTCAAGTCGTAACAAGAGTGAACTCAGGTGATTTGGAAGAGTAAGCGGTTCCTGTCTGCTATAGCACACCCGTGGTGTTGTTAATTTCCGATTCAGTGTGTCCAATCCGGTAAAGGAAGACAAAACAAATTTCTACGACGACAAACCAACATATGCATTCATTTGAGAAATACAAGCCCATATGTGTCTACGATTGCACGGTGTCTACCGTAAAAATACCTTGAGTTAAGACAGCAACATAAGCCTGTGTCAGCAATTTCTGTGTCAAAGTGATCAATCAACTGTGATACGAAGACTCCATAAGCAGGAGCGGACGGCATGTTGCTACACAAAAAGGGAAATTTAAAGTTGACGATTGGAAAGTTGAAGTCATCACGTTTGTCATATACATGTACATTGTCCCGTTCTTGTTGGTGTTTACTGGTTTTGTCTCTGCCCTTTCGGACTTTTGATATTCGGATACCCCATTGGTACCTCTGCTTCTTTTGTAGAAAGACGTCCTTGAGAGTTAATTTTGAGATAAAACAGAACTCCTAAAATCTGTTGTGTCCTTTATCCCAAGTTCCCGGGATAAATGAGATGGAGAAAGTCACAAAATCGAGAATTGTTTATAATTTATGGCTTAAAATTTGTGCAAAATTACTCAAATAAAGGTACTTACAAAATTACCGAAATTGGAGGATCAATCTCAATGTCTTAGAGAAAAGACAAATCAGGAAAGACACACCGGAATAGTTATAGATCGCAATGGTCCTGACCTGGTACGGGTATTTCAAATGAAATGATGGCTTAAACCAGGTTTTATGGCGCGCCCATTGCGAACTTAGGGACCGGTAGTAACATACAACGCAACATAGTTGTGAAGATATTCATTGTAATAGGGATAATAAGCAGGGATCGCGCTGGGCTTCGCCAATGTCGCAAATTGCGATATTTTTTTCTTGCTGGCGACAAAAAACAGCTGCTGGCGATTTTTCTGGCGCCTAAGTAAGTTTTAGCATTTTCGACCGGAAATTGAATACACATCGCCAATATTGATCAATATCTCAACAGGTAAGTTATCGTGTGTGACCACGCTTCGCCACGGATGAGCAGGCAGATAATTGAATAGGTAAACGGTAGATCACAGCAGGTTGAAGAAAAGGATTAACGACTAATTAGAAATTAGGCTCACATCTTTTGATAATGCAATAAAGGTGTCAAAACAGTGATCAGGAACAAATTTCTAATGTACGCCTGAATGACTTTAATTGTCCAAGCCAATTTGAAAAAGTATCGTGTGTTGATTGCACCAATGGCCTCATGTCAGCCAAGGTTTCAAAACAAATAATTGCCAGTAAATCAAAATTATCTCCAGCTGGGGATGAGTTTTTATTCACAAAACATTGAGAGAATAGGAGAAATCTGTACCTTACATGGCCGTAGCTAGGGTCCCAAAAATAGTGAGGCAAAGTGTATCGCCGAGCGAAGCGAGGCGAAAAATTTTTCGGCAGGGGCTCTGGGGGCCGCTTCAGGCCCCCAGAAGCTCTGGGGTAAATGGTGCGAAATCCTGCACTCTGGGCGTTTCCAGAAGGATTATTGACTCTAAAGCAAGCTTTATGATATGCTGTTTTTTTTGACAATTTAAAGAAAAATATGTTATTAGGCATACTTTCATGAACACATTTGTTCGCAACATAGCTTGTAACTACTTTAAAATAATGGAAAACGAAAAATATAGGTCGCCTATTGCATTTTTTTCTATAAGTTATATGATTTTATAATTCTTTGTGCAAACTATATATATGGAAAACATGAACTGCTGACCCTAAAATGAAGATATATTTGCTTGCCGTTTACATCGTTCACATACATATATATGCCTACCTTAAAAATCAAAAGATTATTTTATTCAATATCAGGATAATATCAGGGTTGTATTGCAGAATCCTAAAGTAATTTAAAATATTTGAAAACAACTGAAAAATACCTACATATGGCCACAACTCCCTAGAGTGGAACAGAAAACAAAAAGGTTATAAATTAATTTATATCTTTTTCGTTAAAAAAATAAGGGAACAAAAAAAAAATACTGAACTGGAATTATTATAATTAATCTCACGTATCCAAGGAGAAAAGACAAAACAAGGCAAAGTCATAACAAAGCAATTGAAAATCGTAATGGTCCTGACTCTCAAAAGAATAGGTTAAACAAGGTTTTATGGCGCCTAACTTTTCTCTTCAATTGCGGTCTTAGTGTCCAGCAACACAAAACAAGACGGTTGTGAGACAACACGGTTGTAAAACATAATAGGGGTCAAGAGGTGATCATCTCAGTACCAAAAAAACTGCCACAAACTTATTGAAACAGTCACTAATCATTTTAACTGATATATATTTTTATCAAAGGCATTTAAACCAAAACTTCTGAAATACTCAAGAAATTATGACTTCAATAGTATTAAGACAATAGACAACATTGTCCTGTAAAAGTCAGACGGAGCACAAATTAAGATTATTACAGTCAACAGTTGACACAAACAAAAAGTTATTCAAACAAAAGTCTGCTAATACAATATTTTAAACACGAAGTACTGCAAGGCTGCAAAGTCTTTTACCACTCATAAATGACATTCCTAAAGGTTCAATCATCTACGTGAGGCATCACAAAATACATTCGAATTGGAAATATTAACACAAGAGGAAGATCTAATCTCATATTTGGAAAACAATTAATCTTCAAGTGCAGTATCTACCAAAGTTGCTAAAATGGCATTGGCCAAGCCTGCTTATCGGCAAATCTGGTTTTAGGTTTAACTTATTTATCACATTTATTACTGCAAATTAAAAAGTTATTAAATTAATTGTAGCATGTAAATCAATGATAAATGAAACTAACTATATTTTTTTAGTACCTGTATACATTTTTTTTCAAAAAAAAAAATTGCCAAAATTTTTAGTGAGGCAACTGCCTCATTTGCCTCAATGGTAGCTACGGCCATGCTAAGTTCCTCAAATAATCACAAGAAAGAAAGTACACATGTAAACAAACCATTCTATTTTTAGAACAATTTAAATGAGGTTACTGAGGGATATACACAATAATGATTTCAGAAAGGGAAGATAAATAAATCAAAGTAAAACTAATTTTATTATTCTTATCAAAAAAAAGAAACTGAAAAGAAGTTGTTTTTAGGAACAGAAATATTTTTACCAAACTATTTCCACATCAGCTGTTTTTTTTTTTCAAAATGAATAAATAAACAAACACATAACAATACTGGCATGACTGGAATAAGAAGTTTTTATTTGAGAAAATCATGATAAGTTTTATTAAAATATTCTAATAATTGTACAGGATTCAATAGAAACCACATGAGTCATGATTGATGAATCTTTATAATGTGTCCACAGTTCTTTTCAGGGTTCCCACGCCATCCTTGAATTCAAGGAAACCTGGAAAAGTCCTTGAATTTCATTTCAGTGCTCAAAAAGCTGGAATAATCCTTGAATTTTATCAAATATCCTTAAAAAACCCTGGAATTTTGTAATATGCAGATTTGTTGACTGTTTGATAAAAAAAGCCGAAAATATTGGATTTTTTAAATTTTTGCGGACTGATTTAATCCTTGAAAATGACCTCAATACCATTGAAAAGTCCTGGAAAAACCCTTGAATTTTGTGTCCAAAAATAGTGGGAACCCTGTCTTTTGCAATCTCTGTTGGTCATGAAAATGTGATGGATTTTACAAAATTTTATCTTTGCTTTTTTTCATAGTGCTCATTTAGTG
Source organism: Arcuatula senhousia (assembly GCA_963971305.1). Lineage (NCBI taxonomy): Eukaryota > Metazoa > Mollusca > Bivalvia > Mytilida > Mytilidae > Arcuatula > Arcuatula senhousia. Next base: position 37,095,575 of record OZ020305.1, read on the forward strand.
CTTTCAGTGATCTTTTTTCTCTAGGTTGAGTATTGTATTGTGCTTTGTGTGTTTATATTTTATTATCGGATCATTCAAATCATATAGGTTTATTATTTTCTTTAATTGTAATTGCTCAGAGCTTGGGCACCATTAATTGGTTGAATAGAAAATATCTGTATCTGTATCTGTATCATTCATATAGTGCTGTTTTTTTTTAGTGTGTATTGTTGTTTATTGTATTGTTATTATTTAATTTGTATATGGCAATAAACATGATAAATAATTAAATAAATCATTGGTATGTTTTATTTCAAAAAGATATCAAACAAGAAAGGCTCCACCTTCTTCATTTATTATCAAAAAAGTCTTTCAATGAGAATAAACCATCCTTCAACATGCACCTGAAAAAAAGACTGAAAACAATATTTTTAACATATACATCTAAACTATACATTACACAAGCATAACCCCTCAATGAAAACGGTACTGGCTACACTTTATAAAAACTGGCGACTTAATTTCAAATCTGGTGATTTTTCTGGCGACAAAAATTTTGAGGCCAGAGCAGCCCCTGTAATAAGTTGATCATCTCAGTATAACAATCAACAAAACACTAATCAAAACAATCAATAACATCAGGACTAATGATTACAAGGGGGGCAACATTGCTCTAATTAAGAGTAGATTTACTACCCAGGATTCACCAGAATATCCGCCACTAGCCTTCAGGTTCAGGTTTCCGGTCTTTTTTCTCGTACGCTTGCAAATGTTAGGCTGATTTGTAGAATGTACATAAAGTACGGTGGGTTACAGATCAAATTTAGTTTTTTCCAGTCCACAAAATTTTTTTTGCTCCTGTGCTAGATATGAAACAACATCGTAGAACAAACAAATGAAAGAAGACGAGGGTTACTAACGAGTTCAAAATTTTGGATAGCATAAATTAAATTAGAAATATCTTTTATTGAATATTTTTTAGCATTGATAAGATTAAGCATACGTCTTTTTATTAGATTTTTTCTTAAAGTTAATTAAAGAAAAGAGGTTTATATAAAGAACTTAACCTGTGAGTATTTCATTTTAGATTACCTAGTCAAAACAAGAGAGAACGATTTATGTATAACCACGGAGTTGCTATTGACAGTTACATGTATGTAAATATTGTCAATTTTAGACCCAAAATAGTTAAGCAGGTCATTTGCATAACATATCTCTTTATCATAAATTTACTAAAAAGTAGATTAGTGTGCATTGTGTTTTTATTCTTTTGTTTGTTTGGTGTTTCTTTTTAGGGGGTTGTTGTTTTGTTTTGTTTTTTGTTTTTTTAGGAGAGGGGAGGTTGATACCAAATGCACATGTATTACTCTAGCAAAATCACGGCAAATCAAATGAATGCAAAACCCTTATAGAATCCATAATGAATTAATTTACCTTAACAGTCCCTGTCTATTTGCTAAATTTCCACTATTTAAAACTTGGTTTACTTGTTATTAGGTATGTAGATATAAAACACAGCTTAAATTTTCCTTTTACCTAGGATCTTGTGATTTCCAATGCATTAGTACATGTATATAATTATTTTGGATATCTTGTAAGGTGAAAAGTGCATGCTTCCTATGAACGAGATTTTCGTTATATTCGTTATATTCGATTCTTTTCTATATTGTGCTTCAAAACCTATCTTGTTTCTTTCTAAAAGCGATTCATTAGTAAGTTGTTCACCACTCTTAATTTGTAAATTAGTTATTTCCCCGAAGCAGCACGATTTCGGCTAAATCAGCATGATCAGGGAGATAAACATGAAAAGGGTGATACAATGAACATGAAGTGCATGGAGAAAATGGTGACACAGGCCTAACAGGTTTTTTTTTTTGTCTTGTAGCCTTAAAACCCCCAGAATGCAAGAAGACAAGCCATTCCCGGCAACATCTCGGCACACACGTACTAGTATTTATGTGAGCAAAGTGGCATGACCCGACAGCTCTTTGGTGGACTAAAACTTTTACCGATAAGGCTAGCCTTTTTGGCATCCGGAACCAACACAGGTTGAATTCGGATGATGTTATAGAAAAAGAAATAGTTCATTTTTTTCTTTACATCACTGCTTGGACTTTAGAAATGTTTGCCTTTATTGTTGCAAAAAGACGTTTTGTTTTTTTAAGAAAAAAGAAGTAGCTTACAATTAGATAAATTAAGAAAATCACTTTGTCCCCTTATTTTACCCATTGCAAAAGGCAGTCATTATTTAAAACAGGGCATCTAATGGGGCATTAAACGAAACTTCTTCAAAATATTCTTCAAAAGTTAAATATATTTGTAAATTTACTATATAAACTAAACATTCACTCCATATAGTTATCTTTACACCAGAAAACTTCATCACTGTCAAATTTTAAAAATATATGTGGTAAAGCTTCAATATACTTTTCGGATCATCCTGAAAATCATACTTGACTAATATTTAAATGTACTTAACAGCTATGCCAAATAAATAGAAAATAAAGAGATGTGGAATAAGTGTACGCGACACAGCCCACAATTAAACGGCAATTTAGAAAAACCACAATGGACAACCGCCAGCAGCCTTCAACGAGGCCATTTGGCACTGCTCGCGGTTCTGCAATTGGCCCATGGTCTAAATAAGATGCATATAATTCAAATCCAGCCCTGAAATAGTCACAGATAGACCCCCTTCTTAAACAAGGAACAGAAAACATCAAAAAGACAAGTACAAACGAGAGCTTTGTCAAAGATTCCTGGCTTAGGACAGGCACATGTAATATGTGGCGGGGTTAAACTAGTTTTTTGGGCCCAACCTTCCCCCTATCAATATTCCTAGACAAAGCACAAAAACTAAACACACAATAAAAATCAAATCGAAAAAATTCCCTTGACGTCTTTTCAAATTATCATCTGAAAACCTTAAGGGGAAGCACAAACGGATGAACGGACGGACACCGAACGATACGGAGGTTTTTTGTTGACATCGGCAAAGGGGGATATCCCAAAGTGATTCGATTATCTGAATATTTAGGTATGCAAGAACATTTTTTAAACTTGTTACATTTTTAGTAACGTCTTTCTGATACTAATAAAATTGTGTAAATTTGTAAATTTGTTTGTTTGTTTATTTGTTGTTCTTTTATAGAATTTTTCAGTCATAATCAGGAAAAGAACTAATTGCAACAACAAATTAAATTGTGTAGACCCACCCAGGAAACAACACCCATAACACAGACACATGTATGTCGTGCAAAATAGACCAATGTACGACAACAAACCAGAAAGAAAACAAACCAACTCACAAGATAGGCCAATGTACCCCAACGCACCATAGGCCAATGCACCCAGACCGTGATGAAACTCCTCCCAAATAAACCTCTCTCAATCTGGAACCCTTACCTATTGCGACTGATAATGAAGAACACTTACCTGAATTGAGGCCTTACTAGTCGGAACACTTACCAGTGTGGGATATAGCCAGCCCTTACCAAATTTCACACCATCAACCCTTTAATATCTGTCAAAAATACAATGATGACTCCTGGTTGAACCAACACACGCTTGAGAGGGAAAATTGGGGATTGCGTGGGAAACAAAAGAACTGTCGATTTTGAAGACCACCGCAAAAAGGGGAGAGGTGGGTGGGGGCGGAAAATTTAGCCTATGTGGTGCACTAATTTAAAGTCTACTTGTCGGTCCAAAAAAAAGGATCTTTTACATGCATGAAGCATGTCTCTTTCCATACAGGTTGGACCACTATTGTTTGCCGTCAGGGTTCCCACATTATAGCCTAACGACCCCGGCATTCATTATGACAGGGTTCCCCCATTCAACCTCCTGGTGTGTAAATTAACTACAACTGAGTAAAGTAAATTAATTAAAGCTGAGTGATTTATGAAAAAAATATTTTAAATTCTTCCATTCAACGGATTACCCTTTACAGACAGTAGATAGAATTAATAGCGAGCATAGCTCGCAAGCGGGCACGAAGTGCCCGCTCGAGCGGAGAGCTCTACGGTATTTATTTCCGCGAGAAATTTGCTAATGCTGATTTAGATTTTTTATGGTCCGGAAAGGGTTATTATTTTTACAGGTCCGGAGTGAATGTTAAAATAATTTATGAGAAAAGAAATAATGCTTAAAAAAATAATAAATTGCGTTTTTTACAAGAAAATAATATTCTTAAAATAATAGATACAGATAAGCTGCTCGTTTCGTCTTGGTTATATGCACGTACGAAACTAACGTGTCTCGAAGCTTAATCGCCCCATACCATCTCGCCCCAAAATAAGCAAATGGAAATATTGGAAATTAAATGATAGCGATATCCCTGAATGTCGACATTTAGATAAAAAAAAAACGTAGTCCCTTTTAGCTATGCTCGCATTTAGGCAATGCCTACTCCATATTAAAATGGGTTCTTTGTTGGTATCATTTTGAATAAAAAACTGTCGAGTTGAAGCCACCACCTTTCGTCTAAATAAAGGTAATAAAAAATTACCGAACTTGGAGAATCAATCTCAAATGTCCATAAGACTAGACAAAATAAGGAAGACATACCGGAAAAATTGAAGTCCGCAATGGTCCTGACTTGGAACAGGCAATTTCATAAGAAATGGTGAGTTAAACAAGGTTTTAAGGCGCGTCAAACCTCCCTCTTCCATTGCGGTCTTTGGGTCCGGTAGTTACACAAAACACAACAGGTTTGTGATGACATATCAGGGATGCTAGGATGATCATCTTATTACATCAACCAGCCAAACACTAATCAAAGCAAGAACTAACCATTTTGTCTAACATGATATTGAATTTTTCTACCAGTGGCTGATAACTAAGAAAGATTGTTTTAGTAACTTGCCATCTAATCTACTAAACAATTATAAATGAAATATTTTTTAGTGACATGATGCTTCGCCTCTTCAAGCGTTAAATAACCGTTAATTATCAATCTGAATGCATAACGCGGATTCACGGAAACAATGCATTTTAATATAGTACATGTATTGTGTTTTTACATGTACACACTGTTCTTTTTTCTGTTCCTTGTTTAAGAAGGGGGTCTATCAGTGACTATTTCAGGACTGGATTTGAATTATATGCATATTATATTTAGACCATGGGCCAATTGCAGAACCGCGAGCAGCGCCTACTGGCCTCGTTGAATGCTGCTGGCGGTTGTCCATTGGTATATATCTGAATTGCCGCTTGATTGTGGGCTGTGTCGCGTACACTTATTCCACATCTCATTATTTTTTATGTAAAAGGGAGCCAGTCTACGATCTTTTTTGTCAAGCACATATTGCAAGAAGTCCGCTTTATATGAATGAACAAACAAATCAGCAAGCAAAGGTCACAATAAGTGCCCATTTGAATCACTATTGTATGCTGAAAAAACACGTCCACCAAACTGAACAAATATCTTGTCGATAAGAAAATAATGTTTCACATTAGGTTTCAAAAGGAAATGCTCGTTTCCTACTTTGACAAATATCTAATTCGATGGAACGTTTCTCTTCACCTGTATTTATCGAACTGAATGCATAACGCGGATTCACAGAAACAATGTATCAATATTTTTGTGTTTTTACATACTGTTATTTTCATTTCCAAACTTACTATACCAAATTTTCAATAATTTCCTTGAAACTGTCTTATAATAAGATCGGCGTAAGTGTGTTAAATCAACATGAAGGTTGGAAGAGTTGGACATTTGGAATATGTCAAGGTAGTTTATATCTGGATATTGTCTGCTTATCATATCTTCAACTAAACGGTTCCATTGTAAAATTTCCGCATTGTCAAAAGGAAATATATCTGTTCTTACTGCATTTGTTGATATCCAAGTAATATCCTGACACACTGTTTTTAAAAGCTTAAGATATTGTTGTACATGACTGCTGTAAACACTTCCATTCATATAAGGAATTCTCATATCATGAAGCCCTGTATTCACTACGCACTCTTGTTTCGGGTGCTGAGACAAATATGACACTATCGTCTCTTGTGTCGTCCTGAATTGATCTGTCTGCAATGTCACATCACGAGAAAAAGCGACCGGTAAGAATTCCAAACTTTTATCCCCACACGTGTATTTTGTAGCAATGCATGAGCTACAGTCCGTACAGTATGGCTGACTCAACCCAGTTCTCACGGGACCCTCATAAGCTGCTGGAGGCACCCATGTTTCTTTTCGTTTTATACCTAAATAATAATCAACAGCACACATGCTAGCAGCTTCTTTTTGTAATTTACAATTTCGAAAGAAGTCGCTTTCTAGCATTGCACTATATGTCCGAAACATTGTCGAGTCACCCAAGAAAACATAAGCGTTTCTCTTTGCAACTAGACGTGGAATATAAAAATATGGCGAAGAATTATTCCATTTGAAATAAAACTTGTATATATTTTGCGAAATGAATTCGAAGTTATCTCCAAATTGTATATAAAGAATGATAAAACAAATTAGAATCATGAACAATACTTTGATCAAAATCGTCTGCATTCCGTTTCACTTTTCTGCACCAATAAGGTCTAAAATCCCTAATCAGTCATGATCACTCATGGCATGTAGGTTAAAAACAAGTATATTTGTACCAACAAATTACGTAATTAGAATTTGCATATATTAGAATACAAAATTTACGTCGTAAGAATGTCAAAACAAGGAACATGATTTATGCTTCTGCTTGATTTACGCTTTAATACCGCTGTTATGTTGTCATTTTTCTCAATGTCAGCCCCCTCCCCTTTGCGAACTTCCCTCTGCAATATGTAAACCAGCTAGAAGATTTTGTTACACCTCTTTTCTAAAATAACTTATGGCCCTGTCACACTATAACGTTTTAGCTAACGTGTGCCGACGTCAGCATGCATTGGTGACCGTCGAGTTTTTGAACATGCTTTAAATTTCCGACGTTCGCCAACGTGTTTAATAATATACAATTATCACCTTAGTTGGTGTGTGACCCGGTGGTTTCTTACCACGAGAAAGTAAGATCACCAGAGGGCTTGCCCCGAGGGTGACCTTTCTTTTCGAGGGGGAAGAAATGCCGGGTCACATACATGTATCATCTAGGGTGATAATTATTATATTCAATCGAATATTTAAATGAAACAATTCAATATTTAACTTTGAAACATATTTCTGACATTTAAAATTTTTTCATTGGTAAAAATCCAGCTCATACAATGTTCAAGAAAAAAGCGCGGGTCTCACGTGCAAAATCTCACGAGAGGGTGACCTTACCATGCGACCCAACAATTACCGGTTGACCCAGCGGAATACCACATGTCACATACCTGCGTCCTAGCGAATCACAATAAAGATTTTTATATGAGTATATAATATTAATTTATTCGAACGTTAGAAGGACATTATACACGCGCTGGTGTACGCTATGTGGTAGTTGTGCGCACGTTGAAATGCGTTTGATGAACGCTAACTAAATGGAAACGAATGTGTAGCGTCAGTCTAACGATAGTTTATCGCACGTCTAGCGCCAATCTAACGACCAAGAAACCTATTCATCCTGTTTAAAACGTGTACAGAGCGCGCAGAGAGTCATTGTAACGAACGAGTAGCGTATCAACCTCTGAATTTTTACAAGCGCATGCATTCCTCTTTGCATATATCAAAATAGTAAATCTATAATACTATAGTATTTTTATTCTTTTAGACTAAGTATAAAAATCATCACCATTGGTTAAAAAAGGTTTTTACATTGTACCAGAACGCCGAAAACCAATATTTTTTTTAACGAAACTAAAATTCTATATTTATCAATAAATCCAACAATACATTTAAGACAGGTAATAGATCTATTAAGGTTATTGTGAAGTAATACTAAAATAAAAAGAACAGAATTCCTGGCTTCTCACCGAGAGCAAAAACAATAAGTTAGACGAACGTTATGAATGCGTTCAGCAATCGTCACACATGCGCTAGACAATCGTCAAGTACGCAGGACAAACGCTATAGATAAGTTTTGAATAAGTTTGTCGTGCGTTACAAGTCGATAGTCTGACGCTTTGTGTTCGTTCACCGAGATATTTTTTTAAACTTTTTACAGTGACTGCCAACGTGTTCCAACGGCATACGTTGGCTAAAACGTTATAGTGTGTCAGGGCAACAAGTACATACATAATTAGTTAGTTATTGCTTTACTCCAAAGCAGCACGATTTCGACTATATCCGGGAAATGAACATGAACGTAGTGATACAATGAACATGAAATGATGATGAAGTGGAGGAAATGGGCACTTTTGGGCCCCTCATTCCTAAACAAAAAGAGAGATTCACACCCAAAATCATACCCACCCTTTAATTTATGGTGAGTAACACTACTGTAAAGTTTCATAGCATTTGATCAACCATAACAAGTTATTGTGGAAACAAATAAAAAAGTTGCTTTTTTGGCCCCTTTAGGGCCCTTAGTTTCTAAACAAAAAAAGAGGGGACACCCTAAAACAGCCCAACCCTTCCTTTTATGGTAAGTAAAATTACTGTAAAGTTTCATTGCATTTGGTCAACCAGAACAAAAGTTATCGTGGAAAAAAATTAAAAAGTCGCTTTATTGGCCCCATTTGGGCCTCTAATTTCTAACCGAAAAAAAGAAGACACCCAAAATCAGCCCTACCATCCCTTTTATAGTAAGTAACATTACTGTAAAGTTTCTTAGCATTTGGTCAACCAGAACAAAAGTTATTGTGGAAACAAATAAAAAGTCACTTTTTTGGTCCCTTTAGGGCCCCTAATTTCTATTTGGGCCTCTAATTTCTGACCGAAAAAAAGGGGACATCCAAAATCAGCCCTACCCTCCCTTTTATGGTAAGTAACATTACTGTAAAGTTTCTTAGCATTTGATCAACCAGAACAAAAGTTATTGTGAAAAAAATTAAAAAGTCGCTTTTTTGGCTCCTTTTGGGCCCCTCTTTTCTGAACGAAATTATAAAATGACCCCAAAAGGGGAGGTGCACATCTTCAATATATCTGTAATAACTGTGTAAAATTTCAGAAAGATCTAGTGTTTGGTTTTTGAGATTCAGCTTACACAAGACAGGCACCCCATAGCAGCACGGAGTGACCCGACTACTAGACCTGCTTTCGCCTTCGGCGACGCAGGTAATAAAAAAAAGATGAAAACAATTCCATTGAATAATATCCGCCTGCCTCACCCAATTATTAGATATAATTATATAAATATAGATGAAATATCGTGATTTCCGAGTTAAATTTTATCGATTTTCACGGAGTTAATTACAGGATTTATCTAACTCGCGTGCGAATTTATCTAACCCTCGTGAAGTTTCCCGCGAAAAATATGTAACATAGATTAGTGCGCAATACACAATTCATCAATCAATAATTTATTTCGTTTTCATTATTTTGATGATTTATTTGACACCTTTATCCAAATTATCTATATGATAAATAGTATAACTAATTCGGGGTGACGAATATCAATTTTATTGTCACTCGTGTCGAATAACGCTTGGGGATTCAACTCGTGCAAGTTCCGCGCACTTGTTGAATCCTGGCGTTATTCGAGACTCGTGACATTAAAATTGATATTCGCCACCACTCATTAGTTATACTATAATTGATTTCATGCTCTATAGGTATTTTGTTACTCTTTTTATTATTTTTGGTCAGGCTTCTTAATTATATTCAAAGAGTCAGAAAACTTGTCTGTCAAACGATGTAATGGTAAAATGGTACAACAACCAACCAAGAGATGGGTCAATATTGGGTATATACAAAATCAGGCACCTTGCTAGAAGGTAAAAGAGATATGGTGATTAACAGATCCAGCATAGTTATCCAGGAATAACCCTAGGAGAAGTATGGACGGGTACCAATAAGATCTTATATACCTAAGATCTTATCTACCAACTCGGACAAGGGATCATCTATAAGGCGTAGGCACCAGCAAGTCTTAGCCACATGATGATCAGCCACCAGTTTCCTGGAGGAGCAAAACTACGACAATGGTGATGTAGCATTAGGCCAACGACGTAACTGCTTTGCATTAGGGTCCCGTGCGGGGCCCGGGTGGCGAATAGGCACGCAGCAGAGCCTAGCTTGTCGTAAGAGGCGACTAAGGGTCTTGGGATTCTGACGTCGGGTCAGTGCTCAGCCCACAGAGCGACCAAGTGTGTACCCTAGGTGGCTGAATAGGGTAGCCCTCGTCCGCGGGGGTTGTCAGGTCTATAATACGGAAACCCTGACCGCCGACCATAGTGGGCCAACGTGTGTGAAGAGTGCCACGCTTCATGCACATAAAAGACCCCTTTGTGGACCACCAAGTAGTGCACCACATAGGCTAAATTTTCCGCCCCTACCCACCTCTCCCCTTTTTCCTGTGGTTCTTCAAAATTTACCGGTCCTTTGTTTCCCACCCCATCCCCATCCTTCATTTATCATCATCATTTCATGTTCATTTTATCATCCTTTTCATGTTCATCGCCTGTAAATAACCTATATAGCGTTGCACGGGCGTTAAACACCAACTCACTCACTCACTCACTCACTCACGCTTTGCATTAGGCCATCGACGTAACTGTTTTACATTGGGCCATCGACATGATGACGTTAAACTGGACCAGGAAGACCCCGGATGGGGTCAACGACAGGTGCTGTCAGTAGAGAAAAATGATCACGATGCTTCAGCAAGTGATTTGACAGGGACTGACACTCCTGACTAAGCTAGGAAATCGTCTTCCATATATCCCAGCCTGTTGCAGGATGCGAGGGAACCACCAAGCCAAGAAAAGACAAGACTAAGTGACGTTCGACAGATAAGGCAATTCGATGTTTTTTTTGTAATTATTAGGGACGTTTTCCATATAACCACACGCACAGCTAAATAACCAGCTCCGGAGAGATGTCTGCTTGAACATTGTATCCTGTCCACCAGAGCACTAGATGATTGTCTTAGGGTCCAATATGATGGATAGTGCTGCCTTGTACTGATGAATCCGAAGACTTTCGCTTTGATGGATCAAAGCCACTTGGACCATATCCCAGGAACTATGGAGATATTAGTCAGAAATGTACTGCAAATTGACGTGTGTACCGGTACCCTAGCTTGCCGACAGAAGATGGTGTGTAAATCACATTTGACTATTTCTAATGTGACTAGACATTCCATAATTCAGAAGGAACAAACTTTTGAACAATATTAAGAAATATTTTGGGACTTGAGGTAATAATTTTTGAACAATTAAAAGTAGAAATATATAAGTGGCATTTATATTGTGGATTTATGTTCGAAACTACCTTGGTTAAAATTGAATATCTTTACTTTTAACATTGTAAAAGATCATTTTGATTTTTAGTATTTATTGTCATTTTTTTTTATTTTGATGATTTTTACACATAATAACAAAAAATGGTGTAACCTTTTTTTCATTTCGCTAAAGATACATTTGTTTCCTACTATGGTCAGATTTTTTGTTTTAAAAATCTGAACAAATGTTTGAACAATTTATTTTATTTTTATGCCATGGGAATACAATAAACTTATTAAATAAAGGTAATAACAAAACTACCAAACTTGAATGATCAATCTCATAGTCCAGAGAAAATGACAAAAACGAATCAGTCATACCGGAGAATTGGTGGATATAAAATGATCTTGGTCAAATGTTTTAGTATCCTGGTCACTAAAAAACTAAATCATATTGATGGAACGTTTGTTTTTGTAAATCATTCTTTTTTTATTTATTTATTTATGAATGGAAAATTGCATTAGTTGGTCATTTTATACCTTGAACCTCAGAGGATGGCTTGCATCCGGTCTGATTCTGATGACGGGTAAAATCTTCCAGAAACGGTGACTACCTAGTACAGGGACAGCGGGTAGCACTTCAGAAATCAGAAGATACTCTCTGGGAGACGACAAAAGGAATGTCGCATAAACACGCGAAAACGTATAGCCAAAGCGCATACGCACGGACACAAGAACAAAGATTCAGTTTAAGGAAAATCTTGGGTATCAATGCTTAGAGATCTGAAATTATTGTAGCCGAAGATTGCAGTGGAAAAAGACCATTGTAACACTTTAACAAAGTGCATTAAAATCGACCAATCTATAGTCTTAAGAAAGTAAACAATTAACTAATAGCCAGAATAATTTTAATATTTATAATATTCATCAAGGTTTTTTAATGCACTTGCATGTAACTGACCACGCTAGGTTGATGTTTGTTTCCTAGAAAAAGGGGTAAGGTGTTGCTACATTATTTCGTACTAGTGACTATTATAACTATAAACAGCTATAACAACGTTTGGCAACTAAAAGACATTTGATTGAAGTTACAATACATGTACATGGGAACTCCCTATTTTCAGCTAGTGTAATTAGCCCTGGCCCGCTTGCCCCTGGCCAGTGAATATCCTTTCGGGCAAATTAAATTTCAACTAATGTTATATTTGATTAATAGGACAATAACTAAAAATCCATGATTTGGGCAAGTAAATCACAAAACCTTATTGTAAACACTATATTTTATAGCGAGCACAGCTATAAAAAGTGCCCTCGAGAGCGGAGAGCTCTACAGCAAGTTCCCGCGAAAAAATTGCCTTATGCTGATATTGATTTTTTTTTCGTCCGGATATGCTTCTCACAATTCACGTGCACAATTTATACAGGTTCGATGTGAATTTGAAAATAATTACCAATTTTTGCTACTCGCCTTCCAAAAATTTTATATGTAAATATAGAACAAGGAGAAAAATATTCTGATGACGATGAGTTACTTCATTTTTTAAGTAAAACAAATTTTATTCATTGTTTTACATTTTCTTTTTTTTACGCTTATTCGGCCCCGAAACCTTGTTTCAATCTGAACGTTCTATAGAAAATGAACCGATTATGATCACAATAGTTAACATTTGCATCAAAAGTGTCCACGTCTTTTCGGGTAGATCTTATAATCTGAATTCTAAACGATTTTATTCCTTAATTGAGGCGTGGAACTCCGTCATACGAGGGCCAAAGAGAGGATCCATCTTTGATGTTTCATGGTATAGGGGGAGCCTTTCGCTATGTAAGAATACAATTAAGCTGTTCATTGACATCTTATATTTTTGCTGTGCTCGCATTTAGGCAATGCCTACATTATATTAATTCGGACTTGATTGAAAGCTAATTATAAAATGGTTACTGTTAACACGGTGTTTTTTTGTTTGTTTTTTTTTTTTAATCTTTTTGCATCTCAGAGTGGGTCATTCCATGGTCAGAATCGGCTTACACCAGTTCTCTCCATGGGCTATATACACAGAACTGGATTATCAATCTGTGCTTCGGTGATTTGATGCTTGTTAATGGTGGAATAAGATTCGTATTTACAGTTAGGCAGTTTATAACATATTTTCATTTTATGTAAATTGTAATTTGCAACTTAATATAAAGACTTTGAGAATAAATTGTCATACTGATTATTGTTGGTATGCTTTCCGTATGGAACTGAAATAAAAGAGCCAATAGTTTCACATTAACATTTAAGCAAGCTTTTCTTCTTTTCAATTTGATCGTACAAAAACAAAGTTTATGTGTTATCGTGTGCAAGAAGTGAACTTTCTATACGAACAAAGGGAAATTCATCCTTGTTAAATATATCCATCAAATGTTAGTCGTTTTAGTCAATGCATCAAAATGTAATTACATTTGTAAGTCGTTCAAACGTTGTGTAATTTTAATATGTAGTTCACATTACGTTATTTCCTAGACATTGAAGGCGCACAAAAAAAGACCATAGAACAATATAATGCAATATTGACACTAACAATAGAATTCTCAAAGACTAGCCTTTTAATAGTTACAGAGTTCGAATACAAAATAAAAGATTTACAAATTAATGATGATTTGGTAATGGGAGACCAATTAAGCTCTGATTAAATTTCTGGATTTTTTGTCTTGTTCAAACCTTATCAATCTAAATTAATCTTAGCGACAGGAAATCGTATTGCATGAAATTATACATGGATATTCATTGACGACTCGATGTAGTGCACAAATCTGCATTCAATGCATATAGGTTACGAGAATTTGAAAAATCACAAAATTGTATCGAATGCATACACAAAATGTAGGTTATCCATCAGATTAGCTAAAAACGCAGATACATGTACAAGTATACATGCATTTAGACTAAAAAGCTTCTATAGTTAATATCTTGTTGATTTAATTTAGAATTCGTCCAAATTTGAGGAAAGGCCTATTAAATTTGTCAAGTCCGTCTGGCTTTCACAAAGTTTGTTAGTTATCGGTTCACTTCCTGGCAGTGAGAATACAGCTATAGCAAGACGGTGGACATAAAAGGGGTGGAATGATGAAGTACGATGCATACACAAGGCAAAAAAGGTAAACGAATTCTGACTGACACTGGAAAAATGGAAAAGTTTTAAAGGTCGGGAACATGTGGGCCTCTTCGCCAACCGAAACTCAAACGGTAATTTTTTATTTTTGGTTTCGTTAAAATTGGTTTATGGTTAACTTTGTACAGTATTATATCGAAAAAGTTTGATCGGCCTATATATGTTGGAATGACGGACATTTGCATAGATTTTTTTTTTCTGTTGTAAGCACTATGTTCGTCGGCATCATTGATATAAAACTACTGCTACTAAACTGATATTAACTGTCTGATTCTGACTCAACATAATGGTTCATGAAAAATAGAGCTAAGTGGACGAGCCGGTGGTGTACTGGTTAACGCGTCGGGCTACTAACACCAAGGTTTGTTGTAAGATCCTCGTCCGGGGTGAAAATTTCATGAACAAATTTTCCGACTCTCTCTTGACACCATTTGCGAGGATGGCCTCAAGGAACGATGCTAGTCCTTCGAAAGGGACGAAAAAAGGTTGTCCCGTGTATGTGGAGAGCAATACCCCATGCACGTTAAAGACCCCTTTGTAGAGTTCGATAAGAGTAGGCTCAATGGGAGCCGCTGCAAAGGCCACACTCGCAAACTGCTAGCTACAGAGGGATTTACATAAGCATTAAGCTTGTTTCCCAATCCAGGATAAATAAATATGTTTAAAGTGGAGGAGTTAAACCAATGCAACTGAAAGAAATACAAATAACAAACCACTGGAAATTAATTTGTTCGCCATCTTTGATGGTTGCATGATATTTTATTATGGTAGATTTTGTTATGAAATAGCAGTGTTTATGTTTTATTGAATTTTTGTATAATTCTGATGTATATAGTATTTTGATTGATATTTTCCTTTTCGTCATTTTAATAAATGACCATTTTCAATTCAATACAGTGTTTTGGGTTGTTTTTTTTTTTTCATTTTCTAACAACCATCAAACAGAGCACAACTTCGACAGTTTGTGCCATAAAAAAAATATTATTGTTTTCGTTCAAATTGGTGTATGGTTATCTCAGTACAGTATTATATCGAGAAGGTTTGATCGGTCGAGAAGGTTCGATCGGCGAATAAATGTTGGAATGACGGACATTTGCATATATTTTTTTCTGTTATAAGCACTATGTTCGTCGGCATCATTGATATAAAACTACTGCTACTAAACTGATATTAATTGAATAAATACCGATATAAGATATAAGTATATAAAAAATAGATATTGGTATTTAAAAAGTTATAACAGTTTAAAGACGTCATATAGATAGGGCTCAAAAACTGGGATACGGGAGAACTTCAGCGATGGCACAAATTAGACGATAAAGAGATGTGGAATAAGCGTACGCGACACAACCAACATTAGAGAAACGGCAATTTAAAAAATCACAATGGAAAACAACCAGCAGTCTTCAACATGACCAGAGGTCGCACAAATTAGACGATAAAGAGATGTGGAATAAATGTACGCGACACAACCAACATTACAGAAACGGCAATTTAAAAAATCACAATGGAAAACAGCCAGCAGTCTTCAACATTACCAGAGGTCACTGCTCGCCGTCTTGCATTGGCCCAAGACTAAAAATACAATACATAAGATTCAAACAAATCCCTAGAATATCAAAGAAAGACCCATTTCTGGACATAAAACAAAAATACAGATAGTAGACAAAGTACCTTGAGCCGCATGAATTTCAAACCAAAACTTGAATAGGAGAATTTTTTTAAATGTCCCGGGAACAGATATCTTGTTGCTCTATATGAAAAATACCTCAATTAAAAGTCAACACATTAGAATCCTGGTAAAGCATCTTTTACATAGCGTTTCGGTCATATCAACTGTCTGAATCTCACTAAATATAATGTTTCATGAAAAATAGAGCAGTCTTAAAAACAAAGTTGAGGAGTTAAATCAATGAAACTCAAAGAAATCAAAATAACAAACCACTGGAAATTAATTTGTCCCCCAACTTTGATGGCTGCATAATATTATTATGGTAAATTTTGTTATGAAATTGCAGTGTTTATGTATTTATTAAATTTGTGTGTAATTCTGATGTATATTTTATGTTGATTGATGTTTTACTTTCATTTTAATAGTTCAATACAGTGTTTCTTTTTATTTTCTAACAACCATCAAACTGAGTACAACTTCAACAGTTTGTGCCATTAAAATTTTTATTATTGTTTTCGTTAAAATTGGTTTATGGTTAACTTAGTGCAGTATTATATCAAGAAGGTTTGATCGGCGAATATCTTTTGTTACAAAAGTTGAGACAAAACAACATAAACTCTTATAGCATTTGACAAATATCTTGCTCTTACAACGTGAAGCATCGACAATGGCAGTAGCATACATGAAGACAATCAAAGGCATACATGTATGTATCTAATATACGTAAGGATATTTTATGCCCCCGCGAAGACAGGTCGGGGGGCATTAAGTTTTACTCATGTCCGTCCGTCCGTACCAATTTCCGTCAAGTTTTTCTGAAAAACCGTCCAAAATAATGATATGAAACTTGGTAGGATGGTTCAGTATGACAAATTGTATTTAAGCGATTTTCAGACCTGTCAGACATCTACTTCCTGTTTGGGACTTAGGCCGATGTGAAAATATGTGAACATGACTGAAAATTTTCGTCAAGCTTTTGTCAGGGTCCATACATGAGAATTATTTGAAACTTGGTGGGATGGTTCAGTATGACAAACTGTACATCCTCGGCGACTTTCAGGCCTGTCTGACTTCGAATTTCTGTTTTTGGCCTGCGGGGGCATCCGTGTCCCATGGACACATTCCTTCTTTATTTTTCATATTCCCAACGAAAACAGAATCAATATTACAGTCATTCATTTCAATATAATTGTTTACCCCAAAACAATACTTAAAATATTAGCTCCGAATTAAGATATTTTATAGAAATTGCTACGAAACTCGCTTGGGACTGCCTGTACCCCAGTTTCTTAAGATTGAACTGGTTAATTAAAATTTATTATAATTTAAACAAGAGTCAATTGGTAAACAATCTTTACGAATTTCAATTTTAAAAGAGCAGGTGTAACCATACCTGAATGTTTTCCAAAGAAACCAAATTGTTTTCAAAACTTCATCTTCTTTTGAAGGTATATTTGTTTAATCTTTAGGCCTGGAAATACAGAATCAGCAAAAAAAATGACAGACTTATATTTTGAAAGTAAAAAAAAAAGAAAATATGAAAAACTAACAACCAGCAAATATTTCAAATTTTTACAATACATTTTCAACTGGCAGTCACCATTCAAATGATTCATTTTTTTTTTCACACAACGCGTGTTGTACTCCGGACAATTTTTGAGTTCTTTTTTTAAACATAAATCTAAATAAGCGGTCTTGATAAGGTATAGTTCTTTTGTGCGTTTTCGTTATAGAAGACTTAAAATGTCTTTATGTAAATGGTTCTTATCTGAGAATAAACTTTGCCTCTAACACTGTTTCCGAGATTACCAGACGCTTTAATATTAGGTCTACGTTCCCGTTAACAGTTTTTTGGAGTTCAAATTGAACGAACTATTTAGACAGTTTCATTAGTCGACTTCATTTGGGTAAATTTGCCATGTAATCAGACGCATACTACTCAATCACAAAATCAAATCGCTATAATTAAATACACTTTACTAGAAACCAGAAAATTAGCAGGCTCAAGAAAGGACACCAAAAACATATGCTATGTCTCCAACAGTTCTAATTAGACCGCCTCCATTTGTAATTATCTCCCTTGATTATGGGGCTCTAATGATGGAGATAATTTTTACCTTCTACAATTATGTAGATAACACCCCTATCACTCATCCCGATCGGTAATCAAATTTTCTCCACGCATAAAATTCCGTAAATAAAGCTTTTTTCTCGGCAACAATTGTCTTGAAAACAGACTTAAATCATACATGTGTTAATGATAATTGTACGAATTTCGTTTCTTATAAAACATAATTGTTCCCATAGAATCGTGAATATCCTCTGTATGCACATAAAAACATTTATGCCAATCTATAAGACATATTGGTATTGACAAAATAAATGCATTGTTTCAGTTTCTGGATTTTAATTCCTGAATCATTTAAAATTTAGGTTCAGTGTTTGACATACTGATAGGCTTTATGGTTAAATGATCAAATTGTTAAGTTGCTTGAAATTTGATGTAAAGTGCCTTGCCAATTAATTTCAACAATCGTAACTTTTGATTATTTGAATTTATAGCCTTGGCATGACGGTGTAAAAATATTTATGTTTAATTACGACTATTTATTGTATACCTCAACATCATATTCAAGTCACATTTTCAAGTAGGAGTACCGTACCATAAAACACAGGGTCGACTGTTTATGTGACAAACGTACGGGTAAATGGAGAAAAATATGTACTTATATAGAGTAATTACGTATGTTAGGTAGGTACATGAAATGATGATGAAGTGGAGGAAATGGGGACACAAGGCCATCGGGTAGGAGAGTTTTGACTGCCACTGGAAAAAGATGGGAAATTAAGCCTCCTGCATGGAGATCCTACAGGTCCTTCTCTTACCGAGACCTGCAGCAGGGTTCTTTGACGTGCGAGGAACGTAACATTTTTCCCAACACGGTGCACCACCACTATGGTTTGCGAACAGAGTTTCCGCATTATCGCCTGACGACCCCGCATCTCTTGATGTCATGGCTGCCCCATTCAACCATCTGGGGCACACATCCCAGTCACTCCGGGGCAAAGCTGCCTGACCCGATGTCAGGTTTCTGAGCGCTCTTTAGTTGCCTTTTACCGACAAGCCTTGCGCTGCTGCGGGCCTATTCGCCGCCCGGAACATAAACGAAAAGAAGTATTATTCGTAATTTCATCTGCGTAATGAAATTTGTTTTTCAGCAAACAATTGGTATCCCTATGGGCAAAAATTGTGCACCATTGCACGCCGATTTGTTTCTGCATTCTTATGAAACGGTCTTGTTACAATCACTGCTAGAAAAAAGGATCTCAGACTTGCTTTATCCTTTAATCTAAAATTTCGTTACATTAAGTATGTCCTTTCACTAAACAATCCTCGATTTGGTGACTATTTACATCTGATATATCCAAAGGAACTTGAGATAAAGGACGCTACAGACATTGACAGATACTAGGGGGTCTGCTTCATATTTTGATTTTATTTCTCGAAATTGACACATTAGGAAGGCTTTGTATAAAGCTCTATGACAAAAGTGATGACTTTAACTTTCCAATAGTCAACTTTCACTTTCTGTGTAGCAACATTCTGTCCGCTCCAGCATATAGAGTTTACGTATTACTATTGATTCGTTATTCCAAAGAATGTGTACAGACGAATTGGTGCACCTTAAGAATAATGCTATAACTAACTAGCAGCTTACATCAGCAACATAATGGTCTATTTAAATTAAAGCGTATGTATATATCACATGACACCAACCCATATTATAATGTGCAACATGGTTACCCAAAGTTGATCAACCAGATCAACTTAAATTTTAAAGCTAAATGTATATAAAGAATTAAGCTGTATGTGCGATCAGATGACCATGATGGCTAAAATTTTGAAAGTAAAACGAAAACTTAAAATTGATAAATTTGTTTCTTTTGGAATTTTTGTTTTTAAAAGCGATAAAACAGAGATTGGGTATTATTTTTAGATCGAATGAAATCACGTTGCTAGTTCCTGATCATTCACTCGAAAATCTTTTCCAAGTACTTCCGAATGTATTTGTTTAGAAAATGGCAGTCCTTCAGTATAGACCGATGGACATCCCTAGTTAAGCTTTCAAGCGAAAGACAACAACAGATTGGAGGAGAATCGTGAACGCAAAAAACAGTATGAGAATAATCGAGAACGAAAACTTGTTCACTCCTGGGTGCAAGGGCGAGATTGGCTGAAACACAATGATGAAAAAAACGTAATGTAATGCACTTGCTGTATTGATGCAAATGGCTCAAAAGATATATCCTTGGTCGAAGACTGCAAAAAAATTAAAATATCAGCCATAAAGGATCACAAATATACCAAGTTTCACAACAAGATTGTCCCTAGAATTCCAGTTGCAGTAGAGGAGTCGCTAGCTTCACGTTGTATTAAACAGCTAAATAAAAATGATAAGGATAAGTTAAGCATTTAATTTTGCAACGTACACTATTTTGCCAAACACAATAAGCCTTTCACAGAGTTTGATCAATTGTTTAGACTGGATGAAAGGTTTGTATAATAAAAATGACAACAAAGTTCCAGACAATAAATTTTGCTACGCCTGACGCGCGTTTCGTCTATTCAAGACTCTTCAGAGGCGCTCTACCAAAAATATTGAAAGTGCCAAACACCACATGATTATGAAGAGCATAGAACAATAAAACCAAACATACCAAACTGGGGAACCAAATTATTACTAAGATGACCAACCTATAAATATATGATGTGAGAACATCGTACATAAACAGTATAGGAGGAGCACTATCAATTAAGTCCATATCGACTGATACGAATATAGCTGTTGTAGAATCAATTAATGCAGGGTTAAAAACGACCTGCGACCTGAGGGCTTTTTAAGGGCGACTTCCGACCTACAATGTACACTTCATAAAATCGACCTATGCCAAAAAACGACCTGCGACCTCCGCCAAAATATGCTTTTTAAATGCGACCTTGCGACCTCGGACCCCTTTTAAAAGCGACCTGAGGGGGGTGTCTTCCTTTACCGGATTTGACACAATGAATTTGAAAGTAGCCACATGACGGGTGTGCTATAGAAATATTATTGAGCAGTGACAACTCATTTCCAACTTAATCGATTTTGAGAACGCCTTTGTCTCTTTTCACAGGAAAATCTTCCGGCATTATGGAATAACTGAAAAAACTGGTCTTACTTACATGTTATCAAATGTTTTACAAAGATTTCAGATGTTGTGTTGGAAGCACTTTTTGTAAAATCCGGAGTTAGACAGGTTGTCTCATGTCATCCCTACTATTCATTATGGCAGTGGACTGGCTCATGAGAACCAATGGTATGAGGTGGACATTATTTATACATCTCGAAGACTAAGACTGCGCAGACGATCTTGCCTTGCTTTCACATCTTGAGAGACCCATTGAAATAAATGGATATTGTCTGAAGTGCTCGCCATCTTTCACATACTTTGGTAACATTGTTTATTCTGACGGTGGTGAAGAAAAAGCAAGAATAAGTATACCAAGAAAAGCATTTATCAATCAGGAAAAGATCTGGTTATCAGCTAATAAAAGTAAAAGAACAAAGATGAGACTATTCAACAGCTGTGTTCTTTCTATACTTCTATACGGAGCAGAATGTTAAAGAATCAGTGAAAAGGGCGTAAATAAATTATCCAGCTTCCATAATGGTTGCTTGAGATAGAATCTAAAATAGTTTGGTATTTTTGTAAATTGTAGATGGAATGGGCATATCATAAGACGATTATCTGACTACTAAGCAAAGACTGCTTTAAGATGGACTCCGGAAGAGAAGACTACTTGGAGGCGTAACATAGAACACGAAATCACCTAGAGAGAGTTGAAAAGAAGGCACAGAACAGAGACGTATCCTAAGTCCTTGTCCTATGTGCCTTCAAGCATAACAAGTGTTTTGGTTTGGTAATGGTTATTTTTTCTACAGATTATAATTACTCCATCTGATAAATCAAGAAAAATAAGAGGTTACATGAGGAAAACAACTGTAACAAGTGTGGCAACTGAACAGAAAGTATCACTGACGATGATAAATGGTGAAAGTGAAACTGAAGTTTTGACAGATAGCAAGAGTGACACAGAAATCACTATCAGTACTTGTGATGCAAGTGTTGAAATAGAAACTGTTTACACGTGTAGCTTCCAACATAATGGTAATAATTTGCCTTAACCCGTGCGGGTTCCGGGTGGCGAAAAGGCCCGCAGGAGCGCTATGCTTGTTGGTAAAAGTCCACTAAAGACCGCTCAGAAACCTGACATCGGGTCAGGCCGCTTTGCCCACAAAGCGACTGGGATGTGTGCACCAGGTGGTTGAATGGGGCAGCCCTGACATCGAGATACGGGGTCGTCAGGTGATAGTGCGGAAAACCTGACCGCAAACCATAGTGGAGTACCCAGTTGGGAAAAATGTCACGTTCCTCGCACGTTAAAGAACCCTGCTGCAGGTTTCGGTAAGAGTAGGACCCGTAGGATCCCCATGCAGGAGGCTAAATTTCCTGTCCCTACCCAACACTCCTTTTCCAGTGGCAGTCAAAACTCTCCTTCCCGATTGGCCTTGTGTCCCTATTTCCTCCACTTCATCATCATTCCATGTTCATTGTATCACCACTTTCATGTTCATCTCCCGGATATAGCCGAAATCGTGCTGCTGGGGAGTAAAGCAATAACTAACTAATAATTTGCCTAAAATCCCTTAAAAAAGAATAAATTCAAAGCTGAAAGGTAAACGATATTTTGCTAGTATTTTAGGGTTCTGCTTATTCCGTTTCCTTGATGATTATGACCGAAATATTGTTGACTTGACATAAAACAAACTACAAATATTGCTGGTAAAATTGAACCTTTTCATATTTTTTCTTCTAGACTGAAAGGTTTCTCCAGCAATTCACTAGTAATGGTAAGTTCAGTGATGATGATGATGATGATGATGATAATTACAGGGACAATGATGATGACAATGAAATGAATGAAGATCAATTAGATAAACTTTTATTTCTATATTCCAGAATATAAACTATTATAAAAACTGTGAAATATTTTTGTTTATTATTGAAATTCTTGTGTTGATTTGTTGGTCCTGTAAAATCTGTTTCGGTCCTGTTAAATTCCAGTTGCAACTTCTCGACTGGTTAGTGCTTTGCGCTCTTGCAACACTATATAGGCTATGCAAAGGCGATGGACATGAAAAGGCTGATTAAGTAAACAGATATGATGCTGAGAATTATTGGGGGTTTGGGAGACTAAGGAAAGGGGAAAAGCAAAAGGGAGCAGGAAATTTAGCATATGTGGTGCACTACTAAAAAACTAAGTACCAAAGTTAGTTAGTTAGTTAGTTAGGTATTGCTTTACTTCCAAGCAGTGCGACCTCGACAATATTTGGAAGATAAACACGAACATGGTGATACAATGAACATGAAATGGTGATGAAGTGGGAGAAAATGGGGATACAAGGCCAATTGGAGAGGAGAGCTTTAACTGCCACAGGAAAAGGAGTGATGGGTAGGGACAGGCAACTAAGCCTCCTAAATGGAGGTCTTACTCTTTTCAAGATCTGCAGCAAGATTCTTTTAAGTGCGAGGAATGTGACATTTTCGTTTTGCGGTCAGTTTTTTCGCATTATAGCCCGACAACATCGGTATTGATAATGACAGGGCTGCCCAATTCAACCACATGCGGCCTGACCCGAAGGCAAGTTTCTGGCCGCTCTTAATGGAGCTTAAGACAAGCTTAGCGCTGCTGCGAGCCTGGAACACGCACGGTTCAGAGTACTATAGTCAATGTCAACAAGATTGCCAAACGTAGCATCTTTCCTCGGCTGCCGCATTAAAGTGGAACATTTATTACAATTTGGTGAATCAAAATCGTGGTGCGATATAATCAACAACATATCATGACAAACAATCCTACAAAATTTCATCAATTTTCGTTGAACGATCTCAGAGGAGTTGCGCCTGCAACGAATTCCTATGACGTATAATGAACATACTCGATAAAGTCCTATAACTCCTATAAAAATTGTCAAAACAAAATGGTATTTCGCTGCCATCAACTACGTATCATGACAAACAATCCTACACAATTTTATAAAAATCCGTAGAGCCGTATCAGAGGAGTTGCCCCAACAAAGTATTCCTTTAACCTAAAATTAACAGTCGATAAAGTCCCATTACTCCTTTAAAATTTGACGAATCAAAATGGCGTTGCGATTTGATCAAGTACATTTAACAAACAATCCAACAAAATTTCATGAAAACTTTTTGCAGGGGTCTCAAAGAATTGTGGCCACAAAAGTGTAACGGACGGATACATGACATATGGACGCACGGACAAAGACCATTACTAGGTGATGAAAAGTCTGATGCAGCTTTGCCCACAAGGCGACCGGGATGTGTGCCACTGTTTGTGTTGTGGTAAACCTATTAACTTGCGGGCAAAAACCATATTGGTAACCATATTGGTGCACCGAATGAGGAAACATGCCACGTTTCTTTCCCGTACAAGAACAGAATTGCAGGTCTTGGCAAGAGTATGAATCGTAGAATCACCTGTAGAAGGTCAAATTCACTTTTTGAGTTGGAGAATACATCAAAGCTTTAAATTATCCGTCTAAATTTCAAAATTGTCTAAACCCTAAGGTTCTTCCTACCCCAGACATAGGTTGATTATCTTAGTAATAATTTGGTTCCCCAGTTTGGTATTTTTGGTTATACTGTTCTATGCTCTTCATATTTATACAGTGTTTGGCATTTTCAATATTTTTGGTAGAGCGCCTCTGATGAGTCTTGAATAGACGAAACGCGCGTCAGGCGTAGCAAAATTTATTGTCTGGAACTTTGTTGTCATTTGTATCTCCAACCTGTCCTTAATAGCCCTGTCATCTTTATCTCACAGATAGCCACCCAGGTGGCGACAATTGGTGCACAGCAAATCCAGGCTTGTCGTTAAAAGTAACTAAAGTGTCTACATATCTGACTATGAGTCAGTGCTCAGATATTAAAACAGATATTGCTAAATGTAACCTACTCAGCTGAATAGAGTTGCCCTTGCGTGCGGAGGTTTTCGGGTAATATTACTAAAGCCCTCAGGGAAATAACCCCACCTCTGGTTGACAATTTTAGATATTCACCTCTTCCAAGGGCCGTAACTGTTTTATTATAATACCGAACTAACAGTGGACTGGAATATCATATGGCCATTTTGAATTTCAAGGGTTATTCACCGGTGAATAATAGGGTTATTCAATGGACATGGGTATTTTAAAAGATAATTCACATTTTGTACAATTTGAAGAAAAATACCCAGATTATTTCACGTCACGTGACCTTATTTCATCCAAAATATCCGACAGGTGATTATATATATTGGACAAACATGCGAGTGGATAATTCCATGAGAACACCGTATAGGCTAAATTATGACACCCTTTTTCCAGTGCATGGTCTTTAAAATTATACTGTTTCTTCGTTTCCAATCCCACCATATAACCTGTGCAATGTCTCTAAGGCGAACAGCATCGCTTACTCATCCCTGATATATCTGTTAGTTAGTTAGTTATTGCTTTACTCCCAAGCAGCACGATTTCGGCTATATCCGGGAGGTGAACATGAAAGTGGTGATACAATGAACATGAAATGATGATGAAGTGGAGGAAATGGGGACACAAGGCCAATCGGGTAGAAGAGTTTTGACTGCCACTGGAAAAGGGAGTGATGGGTAGGGACGGGATATTTTGCCTCCTGCATGGGGATCCTTTGGGTCCTACTTTTACCGAGACCTGCAGCAGTGTTCTTTAACGTGCGAGGAACGTGACATTTTTCCCAACACGGTGCACCACTATGGTTTGCGGTCAGGTTTTCCGCATTATCGCCTGACGACCCCGCATCTCTCGATGTCAGGGCTGCCCCATTCAACCACCTGGGGCACACATCCCAGTCGCTTTGTGGGCCTGATATATCTGAATTAAAGCTTGATTGGAGTAAGGCAATTTTACTCGTAATAAAAACAAAAAGTTACTTAGAGCATGCTATCAAAGGAAGAAAATACTGTGTAATCAAAATCAATCAAGAATAGAAGCCTAAAAGTTTACAATAACTCCATTGAAACTTTGTACTATTACGTACATATGTTGCTCGTGTTGAAGAATTTAAGGTTAAATAAAGATTGTTGTGTACCCTCTTGAATACAATATTGAATCTAAATATGCAAATCCCTAAATGGTACTAAAAACTGTAAAACTAGATCTGTATTCCCTGTAGCTGTTGAAATAACGCATTCACAGAGAATACAGGGACCCTTAAAATCTTTTTTAAACTGACTAAGAAACCAGAAGTAACATGGCTTTGCAACCGAAATTATAAACCGATATTGTTTACCATTTAATACAATTTAAGTCACAGCTTACTTTGCTTATTTTCAGTATTTTAAGTCACTTATAATTTTAGATGTACCTGCATTATTAATACTATTTCTTAAATTTCACGTTGACTTTAATATCCAGAGTACAGTACATTAATATTAAATCAAGGATTGTATGTGATACAATTACAATTTCATTTGTCTATCGAGTAGATGATTAAAGATTTAGTGCTCTAGTTCCATAAGCAAATTAAAGAACATATTGCGTGAGATGCATATTTAAGAAATGTCTAATTTCATTTGCAACTTAATGTTACTTCCAGTTAAACAAAGTGACAAGAACCTTTGTAGACAAAAACATGAATGGGGAAAGAGATACATAAATTCCATGAATTAGATAAAACATTACAAGCGTACAAAACTAGCATTAGCGGGTTTGAAAAAAAAACGCTTAACTGAGTAGGACCCGTAGGATCCCCATGCAGGAGGCTTAATTTCCCGTCCCTACCCATCACTCCTTTTTCCAGTGGCAGTCAAAACTCTGCTACCTGATTGGCCTTGTGTCCCCATTTCCTGCAATTCATCATCATTTCGTGTTCATTGTATCACCATTTTCATGTTCATCTGCTTGGGAGTAAAGCAATAACTAACTAACTAAATAACTAATTTGGTTATGTTATATGCATATTTTAAGTAGTAACTTAATACATGTATCAGCAGCATTTGAAACAAAAGTATTGGAATGTCAAAAACTCGAAGTATTGGAAGTAAACAACTCGTATTAAAAAGTTCGATCAGAAAAGCGATTGATTGATTGCTGTTTGTACAATGCCCCGTCGACAGTATTTCAGTCATGATCAGAACAAGAACAAATTGAAACAACAAATTGAAATGTGTAGATCCACCAATGACAAAGCCCTAATAACACAGAGCCATGTATGTCATTCAAAGAAGGGCCAATGTACAAACACAAAACCAGATAAAAAAGTATAAATTTTATTGTAATTTATTGCAGCGGATACTTCGAATTGAATAACTGATTGTAGATTTATGTTTTATCCCGTTTTATATATTTGGTTGAGTAGTGTATAGATAGGTACAGTTAGTTCTCCCAACTAGCACGAACTAACAGCATATAGTATAGATTCATCTGTTACAAAAAATAGGTATCCGTCACTTGTTTACAATTTGTCATCAACTGCTAGGTCGAATTTCATGAAAATCACACAATGTTGTGACATTATATAGATGTGCACCTGATGTTTATATTTAAGGTTCTTAGATAAAAGGCAAAAAGTGGAAACTGTGTCAATTAATATATCAAACTTATTCATAATCATTTCAAATTTTTATCTTAAAATATCTACTACATTGATCATTAAGGAAATTCATTAACAATACCATAACAAATACAATTTTTAAATTAACATGGGAAATAATTAATTTGAGTGAGTGAGTGAGTGAGTTGGTGTTTTACGCCCGTGCAACGCTATATAGGTTATTTACAGGCGATGAACATGAAAAGGATGATAAAATGAACATGAAATGATGATGATGATAAATGAAATATGGAGATGGGGTGGGAAACAAAGGACCGGTAAATTTTGAAGAACCACAGGAAAAAGGGGAGAGGTGGGTAGGGGCGGAAAATTTAGCCTATGTGGTGCACTACTGGGCAGTCCACAAAGGGGTCTTTTACGTGCATGAAGCGTGGCACTCTCCACACACGTTGGCCCACTATGGTCGGCGGTCAGGGTTTCCGTATTATAGACCTGACAACCCCCGCGGACGAGGGCTACCCTATTCAGCCACCTAGGGTACACACTTGGTCGCTCTGTGGGCTGAGCACTGACCCGACGTCAGAATCCCAAGACCCTTAGTCGCCTCTTACGACAAGCTAGGCTCTGCTGCGGGCCTATTCGCCACCCGGGCCCCGCACGGGACATAATTAATTTGAGAATTTACCCCTAAGTTACAAAGGTTTGTAATCTGGACAAAAATTAAACTTGTGACACCCTATTTTATTGTTTTATTAAAAAAAGATACTGTATATAATAATAATTTTAATGAAATAAAAATAAAGAATTTCAATTCATAGAAATTTTATGCAAATAAATTTCCTATATAATTTGTGTATTTGAGGAAATTTTGAGCCTAAATATTGCGAAAACAAGCATAGAAAGGCGTCCAATATTTTTACATGAAAAAGAGTCTAAAACTCTAATAGTGTTAATATATTCAAAAAATGGTCATTTTGAAAAGGGCAGTTGTATGCTCTTATATATTTTCGAGTACTTGAATATGTGGTGCAAAGACACAGTTTACTACATATTTCCAAAATTTGACAACGTTTCAATTGGCTGTTTCTTTTAAAAATTGATAAATTAATCTGTTTGGTCATTGTTGTAATTTTTTGGGCATTTTTTAGTTTTATCAAATCTAATATTCTACCGGTTTTCCAAGTTTTCTACTCCTACCGTGTCTGATGAAGGTTAATCCAGAAAAGCGCTTCACACGCAGTGAAATTTTGCTTTTGTACATTTATTAAATGATTTCAATACAGATGGGTCCAAACCTAACCTGTACAAAAGTGAACCGGGAGCAAACATCTAGTTTACTTTTCTGGTTTGGTTTGGTTTGCTTGACCAAACAAAATAGCAAACCACAGTTTACTTAAAACAAACCGTGGTTCGCTTTTTCTAGTTTGGTTTGGATTGAAAAGCAAACCAAACCAAACCAGGCGGCTGGTTTGGTTTGCTCTGACCAAACCAAACTTTGACGCTGGTTTGGTTTGCTCTGACCAAACCAAACTTTGACGCTGGTTTGGTTTGCTTTGACCAAACCAAACTAAAGTGCTGGTTTGGTTTGCTTTGACCAAACCATACTAAAGTGCTGGTTTGGTTTGCTCTGACCAAACCAAACAAGGGCGCTGGTTTGGTTTACTCTTACCAAAACAATCTAAAATGATGGTTAATATCTTAAACATAATACATTCTTCAAGTAAAACATATTAGTTTTACGAGAACAAATATCTTTAAATTATGTCGGACGTCGTATGACTTCGATTCTTTGAATCATCTGCGCATGCTCATGGTTCGCTCTTAGCAAACCAAACCAAGCCAAACCAGGCCGCTGGTTTGGTTTGCTCTAAAAATAGAAAACTTTGGTTTCCTCCTAGAATACCAATCTAATATGATGTTAAATGATTAAATCATAATTTGTTATTCGATTGAGATATTTAGTGAATAATATTTGATCAGGAAATGTAATAATTGTGAAATAGTTCGGACATTCTTTCACATCGACTATATGAATCATCTGCGCATGCTCGCGGTTTGCTCAGAGCAAACCAAACCAAACCAAAGTAGGGCGCTAGTTTGGTTTGCTTTTTAAAGGTTGGTTCGCTCTGACCAAACCAAACCAAACCAAACCATCTGTCTGGTTTACTTTTCGAGTAAACATTAAAGTAAACTTAGGTTTGCTAAAGTAAACCAAACAAAGTGAAAAGTGAACTTAGACCAAATTTCTGGTTTGATTGTTTAGTTTGGTTTGCGTACAGGTTAGGTTTGGGCCCATCTGTATGTGGATCGTGTCTTTTTGGCACATATTCCATATTCTTCCGTTTTTAATATTATTTCAGAGTTTGGCTTTAGTGCCGTGTGGATGTCGTAGAAAGCTTCCCCGTGCTCCAGTTGTATGCTCTTATATATTTTCGAGTACTGGAATATGTGTTGGAAAGACACAGTTTGCATATTTCCAAAATTTGACAACGTTTGGCTGTTTTTTTTTAAAATTGATAAATTTATCTGTTTGGTCATTGTTGTTATTTTTTGGGGCATTTTTTAGTTTTATCAAATCTAATATTCTACCGGTTTTCCAAATTTTCTACTCCTAGCGTGTCTGATGAAGGTTAATCCAGAAAAGCGCTTCACACGCAGTGAAATTTTGCTTTTGTACATTTATTAGATGATTTCAATATGTGGATCGTGTCTTTTTGGCACATATTCCATATTCTTTCGTTTTTAATATTATTTCAGAGTTTGGCTTTAGTGCCGTGTGGAGGTCGTAGAAAGCTTCCCCGTGCTTCAGTTGTATGCTCTTATATATTTTCGAGTACTTGAATATGTGGTGCAAAGACTTCCAAAATTTGACAACGTTTCAATTGGCTGTTTCTTTTAAAAATTGATAAATTAATCTGTTTGGTCATTGTTGTAATTTTTTTGGGCATTTTTTAGTTTTATCAAATCTAATATTCTACCGGTTTTCCAAGTTTTCTACTCCTAGCGTGTCTGATGAAGGTTAATCCAGAAAAGCGCTTCACACGCAGTGAAATTTTGCTTTTGTACATTTATTAAATGATTTCAATATGTGGATCGTGTCTTTTTGGCACATATTCCATATTCTTCCGTTTTTAATATTATTTCAGAGTTTGGCTTTAGTGCCGTGTGGATGTCGTAGAAAGCTTCCCCGTGCTCCAGTTGTATGCTCTTATATATTTTCGAGTACTGGAATATGTGTTGGAAAGACACAGTTTGCATATTTCCAAAATTTGACAACGTTTGGCTGTTTTTTTTAAAATTGATAAATTTATCTGTTTGGTCATTGTTGTAATTTTTTGGGGCATTTTTTAGTTTTATCAAATCTAATATTCTACCGGTTTTCCAAGTTTTCTACTCCTAGCGTGTCTGATGAAGGTTAATCCAGAAAAGCGCTTCACACGCAGTGAAATTTTGCTTTTGTACATTTATTAAATGATTTCAATATGTGGATCGTGTCTTTTTGGCACATATTCCATATTCTTTCGTTTTTAATATTATTTCAGAGTTTGGCTTTAGTGCCGTGTGGAGGTCGTAGAAAGCTTCCCCGTGCTTCAGTTGTATGCTCTTATATATTTTCGAGTACTTGAATATGTGGTGCAAAGACTTCCAAAATTTGACAACGTTTCAATTGGCTGTTTCTTTTAAAAATTGATAAATTAATCTGTTTGGTCATTGTTGTAATTTTTTGGGGCATTTTTTAGTTTTATCAAATCTAATATTCTACCGGTTTTCCAAGTTTTCTACTCCTAGCGTGTCTGATGAAGGTTAATCCAGAAAAGCGCTTCACACGCAGTGAAATTTTGCTTTTGTACATTTATTAAATGATTTCAATATGTGGATTGTGTCTTTTTGGCACATATTCCATATTCTTCCGTTTTTAATATTATTTCAGAGTTTGGCTTTAGTGCCGTGTGGATGTCGTAGAAAGCTTCCCCGTGCTCCAGTTGTATGCTCTTATATATTTTCGAGTACTGGAATATGTGTTGGAAAGACACAGTTTGCATATTTCCAAAATTTGACAACGTTTGGCTGTTTTTTTTTAAAAATTGATAAATTTATCTGTTTGGTCATTGTTGTAATTTTTTGGGGCATTTTTTAGTTTTATCAAATCTAATATTCTACCGGTTTTCCAAGTTTTCTACTCCTAGCGTGTCTGATGAAGGTTAATCCAGAAAAGCGCTTCACACGCAGTGAAATTTTGCTTTTGTACATTTATTAGATGATTTCAATATGTGGATCGTGTCTTTTTGGCACATATTCCATATTCTTTCGTTTTTAATATTATTTCAGAGTTTGGCTTTAGTGCCGTGTGGAGGTCGTAGAAAGCTTCCCCGTGCTTCAGTTGTATGCTTTTATATATTTTCGAGTACTAGAATATGTGTTGCAGAGACACAGTTTACATATTTCCAAAATTTGACAACGTTTGGCCGTTTCTTTTAAAAATTGATAAATTTATCTGGTTGGTCATTGTTGTAATTTTTTGGGGCATTTTTTAGTTTTATCAAATCTAATATTCTACCAGTTTTCCAAGTTTTCTACTCCTAGCGTGCCTGATGAAGGTTAATCCAGAAAAGCGCTTCACACGCAGTGAAATTTTGCTTTTGTACATTTATTAAATGATTTCAATATGTGGATCGTGTCTTTTTGGCACATATTCCATATTCTTTCGTTTTTAATATTATTTCAGAGTTTGGCTTTAGTGCCGTGTGGAGGTCGTAGAAAGCTTCCCCGTGCTTCAGTTGTATGCTCTTATATATTTTCGAGTACTTGAATATGTGGTGCAAAGACTTCCAAAATTTGACAACGTTTCAATTGGCTGTTTCTTTTAAAAATTGATAAATTAATCTGTTTGGTCATTGTTGTAATTTTTTGGGGCATTTTTTAGTTTTATCAAATCTAATATTCTACCGGTTTTCCAAGTTTTCTACTCCTAGCGTGTCTGATGAAGGTTAATCCAGAAAAGCGCTTCACACGCAGTGAAATTTTGCTTTTGTACATTTATTAAATGATTTCAATATGTGGATCGTGTCTTTTTGGCACATATTCCATATTCTTCCGTTTTTAATATTATTTCAGAGTTTGGCTTTAGTGCCGTGTGGATGTCGTAGAAAGCTTCCCCGTGCTCCAGTTGTATGCTCTTATATATTTTCGAGTACTGGAATATGTGTTGGAAAGACACAGTTTGCATATTTCCAAAATTTGACAACGTTTGGCTGTTTTTTTTTTAAAATTGATAAATTTATCTGTTTGGTCATTGTTGTAATTTTTTGGGGCATTTTTTAGTTTTATCAAATCTAATATTCTACCGGTTTTCCAAGTTTTCTACTCCTAGCGTGTCTGATGAAGGTTAATCCAGAAAAGCGCTTCACACGCAGTGAAATTTTGCTTTTGTACATTTATTAGATGATTTCAATATGTGGATCGTGTCTTTTTGGCACATATTCCATATTCTTTCGTTTTTAATATTATTTCAGAGTTTGGCTTTAGTGCCGTGTGGAGGTCGTAGAAAGCTTCCCCGTGCTTCAGTTGTATGCTTTTATATATTTTCGAGTACTAGAATATGTGTTGCAGAGACACAGTTTACATATTTCCAAAATTTGACAACGTTTGGCCGTTTCTTTTAAAAATTGATAAATTTATCTGGTTGGTCATTGTTGTAATTTTTTGGGGCATTTTTTAGTTTTATCAAATCTAATATTCTACCAGTTTTCCAAGTTTTCTACTCCTAGCGTGCCTGATGAAGGTTAATCCAGAAAAGCGCTTCACAAGCAGTGAAATTTTGCTTTTGTACATTTATTAAATTATTTCAATATGTGGATCGCGTCTTTTTGGCACATATATCGTATTCTTTCGTTTTTAATATTATTTTTGGGTCAAGTGTCCTTTTTTGGCTTAATGGCTCATGATTGTTAACGACAAGTCAGACGGGAGACAAATAAATATAAACTATGAGTTTGCCTCTTTTCGTTGTGGGATCTTAATATATATACATGTATGGTATCTTAGTTAGTTTATTGCTAACACCCAAGCAGCACGAGATCGGCTATATCAGGGAGATGAATATGAAAGGGGTGATAAAACTTGAAATGATGAAATGGAAAAATGGGGACACATGGCAAATCGGGTTGGATGTTTTTGCCACTGCAAAAAGAAGGGATGGGTAGGGGAATCTTCCGGTCGTACTCTTATTCAAGCCTAAAGCAGCTTTGGGGTGGGGGATGGCGTGCGAGGAACGTTATTTCTTTCCTTACACTGTGCACTAATGTGTAGTTTGCGGTCAGGTTTTCCGCATTTTAGCCTGACGACCGCGGCACCCAAAGATTACGGCTTACCCCATTCAACCATACTCGGCACACATCCCAGTCCCGCTGTTGGCAAGTCGACTTTATCCGACGTCAGATGTTAGACGCTATTGTTAACGATAAAGCGCTGCTGCAGGCAAAATTGTCGTTTGAACTGAACGGGAGCCTTAATTGTACCGGTATATTAAATAATAAATTAAGATTATTTGTAAAATTTTGTATGAGAATATCCTTGTTCCTTTTGGACACCAGGTGGGTCCAATTGATATGATGAACCACTGAATAATTTCTTTCATATTTATTCGTTTTTGTTGATATCTAACTTGGTACAGTCGAAAATTCCTTTATTTTACTCATATCATAATAAAAGTGAATTTTAAATGATAATGATTTTCACAAATAAGTCCAAAACATCTTTTTTACCATTTTATCAAGAAGCAAAAATATTTTTAAAAATAGTCAGACGACAAACAACCCAGAGTTGGGACACCCTTGAGGGTTCAGGTGGCGAATAGGCCAGGAGCGCTATGCTTCTCGGAAAAAGTCCACTCAAGAAAACTTACATTGGTTCAGGCCGATCTGCCCACAAAGCCACAGGGATATATGTGCCCTAGGTACTTCAATGGGACAGCCTTGTCATAATGAATGCCGGGGGCGTTTGGCTATGACTGCTAACCAACTAACGAGGCAAGACAAACTGTAAAAGAGGTTATTTCTGTGTTGTTTAGATTTTGCGTTTCTGTTTTGAAATGCGTTTCCGAGGTTTAGTTTTCGCGAAAAAAGAATTCTTATATTGATATCCAACATGGAAATCAAATTTCGCATGGCTTTATATTCATTGAATTATTGATCAAATTCGCAAAAAATATGACCTGTCATTTTGCCCTTTTACAAAATATGGTAGGGTAGAACTAGTTTTGTGTGTGCAAGATTATGTGCGACTTGCGTCCCTCCCTTGTTCCTGTCTAATATTATAAGCGACATATTTATATAAGTTAACCAAAAGAATAATTAAGAAATAGTTATAGATAAGAAAATGTGTCTGGTTAAAAAATGTATTTTTTGTTTTTTCTCGTTCTTCAATTATAATTAGCTACATGTAAAACTTATCTAATTTACGGAGAATTGTCACTAAATATTTAACATACTTTGGAATCATTTCTTTTCGTGGGTACCAATTTTCGTTGTTCGATGAGTGAGTGAGTGAGTGAGTGAGTAAGTGACTTGATGTTTTACGCCCTCGCAACAATATAATGGTTATTTGGAGGCGAAAAACATGAAAATGATGATAAAATAATGAAAATGAAATGATGATGATGATGTGAAATATAGGAGTGGGATGGGAAACAAAAGAACAGCAAATTTTGAAGAACCAAAGAAAAAGGGGAGAGGTGGATAGGGTAAGAAAATTTAGCCTATGTGGTGCACTATTTGGCGGTCCACAAAAGGATCTTTTACGTGCATGAGGTGAAGTCCTCTCCACACACGTTGGCCCACTAAGCTAAACAAATCGATCAGTTATTGAATTCTTTAAATCGTGGTTTTATAGTCCAAGACTACCCACGAAAACCACGAATACTATTATTGAAATCCCAGTATCTGACTTTTACATTTTGTACTTTTAAAAACATTACACAATGAAGTAGCGTTACCTCAATTTAGCGTTTCGATACAAGTAAGTCAAAGTCTTGTAGAATCGTGGTGAATATCGAATGGGTTGTAAACATAACCCCCGACATCGGGGTACAACTTTTAAGTGACTGTAATCAAAGTCGATCGGAAGCGAACTGACGAGGCATGACAGCCATATACTGTGAAAGAGGTTTTTTCTGTGTTGTTTCACGTTTCTGTTTTGAAATGCGTTTCCGAGGTTTAGTGTTCGCGAAGAAAGAATTCTTATATTGATATCTCACATGGAAATCAAATTTCGCATGGTTTTATATTTATTGATTTATTGATGAAATTCGCAAAAATCATGACCTGACATTTTGCCCTTTTACAAAATGTGGTAGGGTAAAACAAATATTTTGGATCCAACCTTTTTTGTGTGTGTAAGATTAAGTTTGACTGTCGTCCCTCCCTCGTTCCTATCTGATATTAAAAGCAACCTATCCATACAAGTTAACAATAAGAATAATAAATAGATCAATAGTTAAAAAATGTAAAAAAAAAGTTTTGTTCTTTCTCGTTCTTCAATAGTCCCGTGCGGGGCCCGGGTGGCCAATAGGCCCGCAGCAAGCCTAGCTTGTCGTAAGAGGCGACTAAGGGTCTTGGGATTCTGACGTCGGGTCAGTGCTCAGCCCACAGAGCGACCAAGTGTGTACCCTAGGTGGCTGATTAGGGTAGCCCTCGTCCGCGGGGGTTGTCAGGTCTATAATACGGAAATCCTAACCGCTGACCATAGTGGACCAACGTGTGTGGAGAGTGCCACGCTTCATGCACGTAAAAGACCCCATTTGTGGACCGCCAAGTAGTGCACCACATAGGTTAAATTTTTCGCCCCTCCCCACCTCTCCCCTTTTTCTGTGGTTCTTTAAGTTTTACCTGTCCTTTGTTTCCCATCCCCATATTTCATTTATCATCACATGCTCATTTTATCATCCTAATCATGTTCATCGCTTGTAAATAACCTATTTAGCGTTGCACGGGCGTAAAACACCAACTCACTCACTCGTTCTTCAATTATTAGCTACATGTACAAAACTTATCTAAATTAAGGAGTGAGTGAGTTGGTGTTTTATGCCCGTGCAACACTATATAGGTTATTTGCAGGCGATTAACATGAAAAGGATGATAAAATGAACATGAAATGATGATGATACATATATGAAAAATGGGGATGGGGTAGGAAACAAAGGACCGGTAAATTTTGAAGAACAACAAGAAAAGGCGAGAGATGGGTAGGGGTGGAAAATTTAACCTATGTGGTGCACTACTTGGTGGTCCAAAAAGGGGTCTTTTACGTGCATGAAGCATGACACTCTCCACACACGTTGGCCCACTATGGTCAGCGGTCAGGGTTTCCGTATTATAGACCTGACAACCCCCGCGGACGAGGGCCACCCTATGCAGCCACCTAGGGTACACACTTGGTTGCTCTGTGGGCTGACCCGACGTCAGAATCCCAAGACCCTTAGTCGCCTCTTACGACAAGCTAGGCTCTGCCGCAGGCCTATTCGCCTACCGGGCCCTGCACGGGACTCTAAATTAAGGAGAACGGTCATTTAATATTTAACATTTTTTTTTATTTATTTACCGTTTTTTTATACCCCGCCACACGAAGTGGCAGGGTATTATGTTATACCCTCAGTTTTTTTCGGTGTCTGTCTGTCCGTCCGTCCCCCGAAGGTTTCCGACCAATAACTTGAAAACGCGTCAAAGGATTTGAATGATATTTTGCATAGCTGTTAAGTACAATAAAATATAGGTCAAGTTTGATTTCCAGCATGATCCAAAAAATAGTTTTCGAGATAGGCCACTTTCAAAAATCAAATTTCATGAAATTTTGAGTTTCCGACCAATCACTTGAAAGCGCGTCAAAGGATTTAAATGATATTTTGCACAGCTGTTTAGTACAATAAAATACAGGTCAAGTTCGATTTCCAGCATGGTCCAAAAAATAGTTTTCGAGAAAGGCCACTCTGAAAAATCGAATTTCATGAAATTTTGAATTTCCGACCAATAACTTGAAAACAGGTCAAAGGATTTGAATGATATTTTGCACAGCTGTTTAGTACAATAAAATACAGGTCAAGTTCGATTTCTAGCATGATCCAAAAAATAGTTTTCGAGATAGGCCACTTTGAAAAATCAAATTTCATGAAATTTTGAGTTTCCGACCAATAACTTGAAAAGGCTTCATGGGATTCAAATGATATTTTGTACAGCTATTGAGTACAATAAAATACAGGTCAAGTTCAATTTCCAGCATGATCTGAAAAATAGTTTTCAAGATAGGCCACTTGGAAATGAAATTTTATGAACTTTTGATATTTTAACGTGGCGGGGTATCATTTAATGTCCCATTACATGCCATATTTTTTTTCGTTGGTATTAATTTTCGTGGTTCGATGAGTGAGTGAGTGACTTGGTGTTATGCGCCCTCGCAACACTATGTTGGTTATTTGGAGGCGAAAAATATGAAAATGATGATAAAATGAAAATGAAAGGATGATTATGTGAAATATAGGGGTGGGGTGGGAAACAAAGGAAACAGTTAATTTTGAGGAACCACAGAAAAAGTGGAGAAGTGGGTAGGGTCAGAAAATTTAGCCATTTTTGTGCACTACTTGGCGGTCCATAAAGGGATCTTTTACGTGCATGGAGCATGGTCATCTCCGCACACGTTGGCCCACTATGGTGAAAATCGATCAGTTATTGAATTCTTTAAATCGTGGTTTTAAAGTCTGCAGCATACAGATCGATTTTAAATTTCTTTTTCGTGGGGTATCGAGTTTCGTGATCAAGACTACCCACGAAAGTCACGAAAATTGGTACCCCAAGAATAATATTAAAATCCCAGTAACTGACTTTTACCTTGTGTCCTTTAAAAACATTACACAGTGAAGAAGATAACAGTTATAATCACGACACAAAATAAAAGCATGACGTCACAATTGTGTTTTAATCTCAGACTTAGTAATCTGGTGCGAGATTTAGCAATGGCATTCAGGCAGATTAAAAAACGTGTCTTAAATCCAAGTTACAAAATATTAATTGACGTAAGGAATAAACATCAAAGTTTCTTGTGATCACCAGCAATGTTCGCAGTGCAGGACTCGCAGTAGAGCCTAGCTTACCGTTAAAGGCGACTAAGGGCCTTGCAACTTTCACATCGGGTTAGTTATCAGTCCACAGAGTGACCAAATGTGTACCCTAGGTGGATGAATAGAGTAGTAATTGGCAGGGGTTGGTAGGTCTATAATTCGGTAATGGCCTGAAAGCTGACCTCAGTGGGACAACGTGTATGGAGAGTGTCACGCTTCATGCAAGAAGAATATTCTTGTATAGACCACAAAGTAGTTTAACACATGCTAAAGTGTCCGCATCTACCCACCCCTCCCCTTTTACTGTGGCCCTCAAAATTTGCTGTTACTTTGTTTCCCATCCCATCCCCATTTTTATCACCATTTCATGTTCATTTTATTATCATTTTCATGTTCATTGCCTGTGGATAACCTATATAGCGTTGCACGGGCGTAAAACACAAAATCACTCACTCACTCAATCGCTAACTATATCATTCCATGTTCATTGTATCATTCTTTTCATGTATGTTCATCGCTTTTCTATAACTCACTCGCTCAAGATGCCTCAATGTATCTGGTATGATTAACTTTGATAGAATCTTTTAATTTAAACAGTATGTTTCTTGATGTATGTCAGTGGTCTTGCACTGATAAGATGTTACAAGGAATTTTTCAGCTTTTACTCACTCAGTTTACACCAAGTACATCTGTACTTCCACACTGAATGACATCGTTAAAATATAGAAGTGCAATATGGGACCCCAACCTGTGGTGTTTTATCGAGTCACTGTGATTTGAAACTGCTGAAAAAAAAACTACAAAAATTGTCAACATAAACCACCTGTGTTAAACGAAATTATTATCAAAAAGTGAGTAAACAGGAAGTAGATGCTAGAAAACGCATTTTACTAAAGCTTGGTATAAATAAAACGATGAAATACGCCATTTCCGAGATAGGACGGAATGGCTAGTTTTGTCGGGGGTGATTTTTTTAAAGCATCTAAACTTCCGGTGCACGAATGAGCAAAGGATAAAAATAAATATGCTTTGTTATTTATATAACGATGGGTCCCGTGCGGGGCCCGGGTGGCGAATAGGCCCGCAGCAGAGCCTAGCTTGTCGTAAGAGGCGACTAAGGGTCTTGGGATTCTGACGTCGGGTCAGTGCTCAGCCCACAGAGCGACCAAGTGTGTACCCTAGGTGGCTGATTAGGGTAGCCCTCGTCCGCGGGGGTTGTCAGGTCTATAATACGGAAATCCTAACCGCTGACCATAGTGGACCAACGTGTGTGGAGAGTGCCACGCTTCATGCACGTAAAAGACCCCATTTGTGGACCGCCAAGTAGTGCACCACATAGGTTAAATTTTTCGCCCCTCCCCACCTCTCCCCTTTTTCTGTGGTTCTTTAAGTTTTACCTGTCCTTTGTTTCCCATCCCCATATTTCATTTATCATCACATGCTCATTTTATCATCCTAATCATGTTCATCGCTTGTAAATAACCTATTTAGCGTTGCACGGGCGTAAAACACCAACTCACTCACTCGTTCTTCAATTATTAGCTACATGTACAAAACTTATCTAAATTAAGGAGTGAGTGAGTTGGTGTTTTATGCCCGTGCAACACTATATAGGTTATTTACAGGCGATTAACATGAAAAGGATGATAAAATGAACATGAAATGATGATGATACATATATGAAAAATGGGGATGGGGTAGGAAACAAAGGACCGGTAAATTTTGAAGAACAACAGGAAAAGGCGAGAGATGGGTAGGGGTGGAAAATTTAACCTATGTGGTGCACTACTTGGTGGTCCAAAAAGGGGTCTTTTACGTGCATGAAGCATGACACTCTCCACACACGTTGGCCCACTATGGTCAGCGGTCAGGGTTTCCGTATTATAGACCTGACAACCCCCGCGGACGAGGGCCACCCTATGCAGCCACCTAGGGTACACACTTGGTTGCTCTGTGGGCTGACCCGCGTCAGAATCCCAAGACCCTTAGTCGCCTCTTACGACAAGCTAGGCTCTGCTGCAGGCCTATTCGCCTACCGGGCCCTGCACGGGACTCTAAATTAAGGAGAACGGTCATTTAATATTTAACATTTTTTTTTATTTATTTACCGTTTTTTTATACCCCGCCACACGAAGTGGCAGGGTATTATGTTATACCCTCAGTTTTTTTCGGTGTCTGTCTGTCCGTCCGTCCCCCGAAGGTTTCCGACCAATAACTTGAAAACGCGTCAAAGGATTTGAATGATATTTTGCATAGCTGTTAAGTACAATAAAATATAGGTCAAGTTTGATTTCCAGCATGATCCAAAAAATAGTTTTCGAGATAGGCCACTTTCAAAAATCAAATTTCATGAAATTTTGAGTTTCCGACCAATCACTTGAAAGCGCGTCAAAGGATTTAAATGATATTTTGCACAGCTGTTTAGTACAATAAAATACAGGTCAAGTTCGATTTCCAGCATGGTCCAAAAAATAGTTTTCGAGAAAGGCCACTCTGAAAAATCGAATTTCATGAAATTTTGAATTTCCGACCAATAACTTGAAAACAGGTCAAAGGATTTGAATGATATTTTGCACAGCTGTTTAGTACAATAAAATACAGGTCAAGTTCGATTTCTAGCATGATCCAAAAAATAGTTTTCGAGATAGGCCACTTTGAAAAATCAAATTTCATGAAATTTTGAGTTTCCGACCAATAACTTGAAAAGGCTTCATGGGATTCAAATGATATTTTGTACAGCTATTGAGTACAATAAAATACAGGTCAAGTTCAATTTCCAGCATGATCTGAAAAATAGTTTTCAAGATAGGCCACTTGGAAATGAAATTTTATGAACTTTTGATATTTTAACGTGGCGGGGTATCATTTAATGTCCCATTACATGCCATATTTTTTTTCGTTGGTATTAATTTTCGTGGTTCGATGAGTGAGTGAGTGACTTGGTGTTATGCGCCCTCGCAACACTATGTTGGTTATTTGGAGGCGAAAAATATGAAAATGATGATAAAATGAAAATGAAAGGATGATTATGTGAAATATAGGGGTGGGGTGGGAAACAAAGGAAACAGTTAATTTTGAGGAACCACAGAAAAAGTGGAGAAGTGGGTAGGGTCAGAAAATTTAGCCATTTTTGTGCACTACTTGGCGGTCCATAAAGGGATCTTTTACGTGCATGGAGCATGGTCATCTCCACACACGTTGGCCCACTATGGTGAAAATCGATCAGTTATTGAATTCTTTAAATCGTGGTTTTAAAGTCTGCAGCATACAGATCGATTTTAAATTTCTTTTTCGTGGGGTATCGAGTTTCGTGATCAAGACTACCCACGAAAGTCACGAAAATTGGTACCCCAAGAATAATATTAAAATCCCAGTAACTGACTTTTACCTTGTGTCCTTTAAAAACATTACACAATGAAGAAGATAACAGTTATAATCACGACACAAAATAAAAGCATGACGTCACAATTGTGTTTTAATCTCAGACTTAGTAATCTGGTGCGAGATTTAGCAATGGCATTCAGGCAGATTAAAAAACGTGTCTTAAATCCAAGTTACAAAATATTAATTGACGTAAGGAATAAACATCAAAGTTTCTTGTGATCACCAGCAATGTTTGCAGTGCAGGACTCGCAGTAGAGCCTAGCTTACCGTTAAAGGCGACTAAGGGCCTTGCAACTTTCACATCGGGTTAGTTATCAGTCCACAGAGTGACCAAATGTGTACCCTAGGTGGATGAATAGAGTAGTAATTGGCAGGGGTTGGTAGGTCTATAATTCGGTAATGGCCTGAAAGCTGACCTCAGTGGGACAACGTGTATGGAGAGTGTCACGCTTCATGCAAGAAGAATATTCTTGTATAGACCACAAAGTAGTTTAACACCTGCTAAAGTGTCCGCATCTACCCACCCCTCCCCTTTTACTGTGGCCCTCAAAATTTGCTGTTACTTTGTTTCCCATCCCATCCCCATTTTTATCACCATTTCATGTTCATTTTATTATCATTTTCATGTTCATTGCCTGTGGATAACCTATATAGCGTTGCACGGGCGTAAAACACAAAATCACTCACTCACTCAATCGCTAACTATATCATTCCATGTTCATTGTATCATTCTTTTCATGTATGTTCATCGCTTTTCTATAACTCACTCGCTCAAGATGCCTCAATGTATCTGGTATGATTAACTTTGATAGAATCTTTTAATTTAAACAGTATGTTTCTTGATGTATGTCAGTGGTCTTGCACTGATAAGATGTTACAAGGAATTTTTCAGCTTTTACTCACTCAGTTTACACCAAGTACATCTGTACTTCCACACTGAATGACATCGTTAAAATATAGAAGTGCAATATGGGACCCCAACCTGTGGTGTTTTATCGAGTCACTGTGATTTGAAACTGCTGAAAAAAAAACTACAAAAATTGTCAACATAAACCACCTGTGTTAAACGAAATTATTATCAAAAAGTGAGTAAACAGGAAGTAGATGCTAGAAAACGCATTTTACTAAAGCTTGGTATAAATAAAACGATGAAATACGCCATTTCCGAGATAGGACGGAATGGCTAGTTTTGTCGGGGTGATTTTTTTAAAGCATCTAAACTTCCGGTGCATGAATGAGCAAAGGATAAAAATAAATATGCTTTGTTATTTATTAACGATGGAATCTGAGATTTTAGAATTTTT
Source organism: Arcuatula senhousia (assembly GCA_963971305.1). Lineage (NCBI taxonomy): Eukaryota > Metazoa > Mollusca > Bivalvia > Mytilida > Mytilidae > Arcuatula > Arcuatula senhousia. Next base: position 37,139,098 of record OZ020305.1, read on the forward strand.
TCTACACAGGTAAGAAAACTTGTCCAATTTATTGAAGTATTTACCGTTTACAGAAATATTATTGTTCTCATAATTCCACAGACGCTTTTGCGTAAGCTTATGGGACAGCAAACCAGTTTGCTTCAAAAACTGGTAAAGTCACGTGATAAATTCTATCTAATTGAAGGATTTTTCCGGAAAAGCGATGAACTCGAAAATTGCGTATTGGTTATGCACATTCGAAGGTGTAACCTAATTTTCAAAACGGGTTTGAAAACGATAAATATCGATAAAAAAAATTCTAATCTCATCAAGATCGAGAAATGGAGCCACATTCACCACCGAAAATATTCACCTTTTGCGTAACAAAAAGGAAGCCATACTTTATTAACTAATTTGAACTTTAGCAATATTTTTTTTCCGTATCAAAGAAGCAGAGGTACAAATGGGCGAACAGAGAAATTTCTAAAACAACTGAATAAAAATCAACAACGTTAACTCAAGTTGTAACAAGGGTTAATTCGGGTGCTTTCAGAAGAATAAGCAGTTCCTGTCAGCTATAGCACACCCGTCATGTTGCTAATTTCCAATTCAGTGTGTCGAATCCGGTAAAAGAAGACAAAACAAATTTCTACGACAAACCAACATCTGCACTAATTTGTTTTGAGAGATAGAAATCCCATAATTGTCAACAAGTGCACGGTGTCTATCGTAAACTTTCATGAGTGAACACAGCAACCGTGGAGCAGCATAACCCTTTGTCAGCAATTTCTGTATCAAACGTGACGCTCTGCCAAGGAAATGTTCGTAATTTTCGTAAGGTCTGAACGAATCAACTGTGATACGAAGACTGCATAGGCAAGAGCGGACGGAATATTGCTACACAAAAAGGGAAAGTTTAAATGGATTCATTTATTTTCGTGGGTACCAATTTTCGTGGATGATGAAAAAAGAGCAGTTTGTGAATTCTTAAAACCGTGATTTTAAAGTCTGCAGGAAACAGATCAATTTTGAATTTCCTTTTCGTGGGGTTTCGAATTTCGTGACCAAGACTAGCCACGAAAGCCACGAAAATTGGTAAATCACGAATAATATTGAAACCAAAGTATCTAACTTTAACCTTTTGTACTTTTAAAAACATTACACAACGAAGTAGATAACAGATAACAGTTCTAATCACGACACAAATAAAAGCACACGTCACAATTGTGTTTTAATCTCAGACTTTGTAATCTGATGTGAGGTTTTAGCAACGGCATTCGAGCAGAAAAAAATATATCTTATTCATCGAACGTTTTATGAAAAAACGTGTCTTAAATCCAAGTTACAAAATATTAATTGCCGTAGGGAAAAACATAAAAGTTTCTTGTGTTCACCAGCAATGTTTTAAGTGCAGAACTCGCAGTAGAGCCTAGATTACAGTAAAAGGCGACTAAGGGTCTTACGACTTTCACATCGGGTTAGTTATTAGCGCACAGAGTGACCAAGTGTGTACCCTAGGAGGCTGAATCGAGAAGTAATTGTCAGATCTATAATACGGAAACCCTGAAAGCTCACCATAGTGGGACAACGTGTGTGGAGAGCTTCATGCAAGTAGAATATTCTTGTTAAGACCACCAAATAGTTTACCACATAAGCTAAAGTTCCCACCTATATCCATCCCCCCCCTCAAAATTTACTGTTAGTTTGTTTCCCATCCATTCCCCATATTTCTTATCATCATTCCTAGTTCGTTGTATCATTCTTTTTATGTTCATCGCCTTTCTATAACGAAGAAAGTGTTGCAAGGGCATAAAACGCCAACTCGCTCGTTGAAGATGCCTAAATGTACCTGGTGTTTATTGCTCGGGCTCAAGGGCCCGAGCGTGTTCTAGGTTCATAGCAATTGCATGAAGATCTCTGTACAAACAGCGCTTGTAAATTCAGTCATTGGATTCCGCCCATTTCAAAACATTTAAATGATCAATGCATCAGAATTGAAGACGCTTCCGGGCAGCGGAAATGGCCGAATGATTCCGATTACTTATCGGAATCTTCCTAGTATGATTTTGTTTGAACCCGTATTCGTCTTCAAATTTCACGACTATTAAGTGTGGGTCTTAATTACCGTGTTTGGATTCATTCTTTGTGAACTTATTTACAGTACACGAACACATGAGTCGACTTAGATCTTCATTTTATTGCTTAGTTGATTAATTTATCAACGCAAAACATTTTTTTCAGTTCATATAAAGCTCAGATATAAAGATAAAGATAAAGATATTTTATTTCCTAATCATAGGGATCCAAACAAGCATTTAATCAATATACACTTATCCTCTGTAGCTATATATTTAACTGGTTCAGTCCATTATTGGGCATAATCGGGGCATTCTTTTTCGATCAATAAATTTTGATAAGTGTGCTCCACTCAACTATAAATAGAATCTGTGTTTTGTCATGGTTACCAACTTTATTCTCAAAGGAGTAGATAATTATATAACTTTTACAGACGATATATTTTACGGGTTCGAATTGTTATGAAATAAGTATAATTTAATTGTACAATCCGATATATATTTATAATATCTAAAAATTGGAAGTAAGAAAAAAATATATGACTACGTTTTTTATACAACTAGTCAATGCATCTAACAATTTGTGCGGATTCTATTGTTTTCTCCATTCTCTTTTTTACAATTTAAGTTGTTTGAGTGAAAGTGAAGAGGGTTACAGAGTATAGAATTGTAGTGTACGTTTCAGTTATTTGCAATAAAAGTTGAAAAAAATGTTTAAAAAAAGCTTATGAGTATGTTAATTTGTTCGGAGCACTATTGTGTAGTTTAATAAAATCTTAACCATATTAATAAAGTTTTGGTGACATTTTCACTCTGTTATATCCTTAGGAACACTTAAAGATACAACGGATTCTAGGAAGTCTGCTTCATATTTCCGTGTCCAACGTGACGCTCTACCAAGGAAATCGATGTAATTTCAACAAGCTAGATATACATCTCGAAATTGAAACTGTCAAAAAAAGATCTGTGACAACATTTCATCTGCTCCAGCTTATAGAGTTTTCGTATCACAATTGATTCGTTCCTCCAGAGGGTAATGTTGCGCCTAGGTTGCTGTCTTCACTCAAGAAATTTTATGGTAGACACTATACACTCGTTAATTAATAAGTATGGAAATTTCTATCTCAGATGTTGCTTTGTCATAAAATTTTGTTTTGTCTTCCTTTACCGGATTTGACACACTGAGTCAGAAATCGGTAGCGCGACGTGCGTTCTATAGCAGACAGGAACTGTTTACTATTCCGGAGCACCAGAGTTTACGACTTGAGTTCGCGTTGTTGATTTCTGTTTAGTTGATTTTGAGTTTCTTCGTGCTGTTCTTGATCGTGTTTATAATAACCATAGTTGACACATTGAATTGACAATTGACAGTGTGGCGGTTGTGCTATTGCAAACAGAAACTGCTTAATCTCCCGGAGCACAAGAGTTCACTCTCATCACGACTTGACATTGCGTTTATGATTGCCATTTGATTTTTGTATTTTTTTTTGTGTTTTATCCTGTCCATTCCGTTTCTTCGTGCTATCATTTGTTTTGTCTTTGCCTTTTAGGAATTTTAACATTCGGATGCCCCATTTTACCTCTTCCTCTATCAAAAACGGCTCATAGATTTCTGATTAAGATATTCAAGTCTTCTGGTTGTTGTGGATGTTTTAATTGCGACTTATATGTGTTTTCGTTAATAGTAAAAACATCTGTAAAAAAATAAATGCCGGGCCCGAGCAGGCTTTTTGGAAAGCTTATACTTGTTAACTTTAATAGAAACGGTATGTTGCTTGATGTATGTCAGTGGTCTTGCACTGATAAGATCTTACAAGGGATGTTTCAGCTTTTACTCACTCAGTTTATACCAAGTACATCTGTACTTCCACACTGTATGACATCGTACTTCCACACTGTATGACATCGTTAAAATATAGAAGTGCGACCCTGAGGTGTTTAAACGGGTCACTGTTATATGTAACATAACAGGAATTAAGTATTGCGCAACCGGAAGTCAGACTGTGACAGAGCTTAAAGCTAGATATTAAAACTTTGCTGGACTGTGATTGGATTATAATATCAAGACTGGATTATCATTGCATGTTTTCAAGTTTTTAATTAGATGTAGTTTAATAAAATAAGAATAAAATTTTCCACATGATGGATAATTTTTTGGGGTGATTTTTCAAACAAGGATAAAATTTTCATTAACACCGGAGAAAATTGTATGTAAACATCCGCCAGCTGAACTCGGCATTCAACAGCTCTCTCAAAAGGCGGTCAACATATGATTTGACACTACTTATTCAATGGGAAAAAGGTTACACCATATAGATTTAGTTTTATTTACATCAAACACTCTTCAGGGAAAGGTTGAAAGACTGAAAATAGTTGTTTGATTATAAAGGGGAAGCAATTACCATCATGTGCCCTATATAAAACTGCTTAGAAAACTACGAAATTTTTTAACATAAACCACCTGTGTAAAAAGAAATTATTTATCAAAAAGTCCGTGAACAGGAAGTAGATGCCACAAAAAAACAATTTACTAAAGTTGGGTATAAATAAAACGTTGAAATTAGTTATGCATTTTCAAAAATGGAAGCTATCATCATCAAAACATTTGGGATTTGAAAACAAAAAATATCGAAAAAAAAGTATCCACACTCATGAAGATCGCAAAATGAAGCCACATTCAGCACACATGATATTGATTAGGGATTTGAAAACAAAAAATATCGGAAAAAAGTATCCACACTCATGAAGATCGCAAAATGAAGCCACATTCAGCACACATGATATTGATTAGGGATTTGAAAACAAAAATATCGAAAAAAAGTATCCACACTCATGAAGATCGCAAAATGAAGCCACATTCAGCACACATGATATTGATCCTGTGCATAACAAGGAAGGGAAACCATAATTCATTAACGTATTTGAACTTGGACATTAGGAAAATGTAAAAAAAAATCGTGTCAGATTAGTCCGAAAAGAGCAAAAGAACCATTGGGGCATCGAAATGACAAAATCCGAAAGGGTTGAGACAAAACCAGTAAACGAAACAGACAACGCAAAACACAGAAATAAAAAAAAACAACTGAATGGCAATTAACAACGCAAATTCAAGTCGTAACGAGAGTGAATTCAGGTGCTCCGGAAGAGTAAGCTGTTTCTGTTTTCTGTAGCACACCCGTCGCGCTACCAACCGTAAATCCAGAGTGTCAAATCCTGTAAATAAAGGTAGTAACAAAACTATTGAATGATCAATCTCATTGTCCAGAGAAAATGACAAAAACGAATCAGAATACCGGAGAATTGGTGGATCGCAATGGTCCTGACTTGGTACTGGCATCTCAAACGAAATGGTGGGAAAATCGAAGTAAGTCCCGCAAGCTTTAAAATAACGAATAAATTGTAAAATTTGTTCGAGCAGACGGAATGTTGCTACGCAAGATGGGCAAGCTGACAATTGAAAAGTTGAATTCGTCACGTTTGTCTTAGAGCTTTGTTGAAAGTTTTTATTGAGAGTCTGTTTCGAGATGTAGATCTAAATATGAAGCGGATTTCCTAGAATCCGTTGTGTCCTTTATCTCAAGTTCTTATCAAGTAGTAATCACTTGTGAGCTTTATGCAATGAAGTTTGAACCGAAATAAAAAGGTGTGAAGCTTAGTTGTGGTAAATAACTTGCGTAATGTTATAAATACAAATGTAGGTAGTTCAACCGAACGTTTTATGAGAAAACGTGCAAAAAAATCTAAGTGACAATAGTTTAACTTGTCGTATGAAATTGAAATTAAGTCTGGGCAAAAGTTGGTCTCTAGACATGATTTAAATATAACAGACATGTTGCTGTAAAAAGCAGTCTTGTACTAATCATAGGGATCTATAGCTCAATGGGTTTATTAGTTTATAACAATTTTTATTTGCTCAAAGAACAAACGGGGATAGGACACAAGTTAAACAAACTTACGTGGTCTTCTCCCATACATTAGAATATTACAAATTCACACATACTAGAAGATAAATACGAAGAGCATGCAGCAGTTAAGGATTATACAATAATCATAGTTAACTAAAAACAAATTTAACTCAAAATAAAAAGTCTCAACACCAGGTGATCGTACACGCGTTAGTCCATTATCATTTTACGAGAAAGCGTTTAGAGTTTTTGATATACTTAAAAACTTCGTCAAAAATTATTTTATTTGTATCATCAGTCAATCTTTCATCTCCTGTAGTCAACAAATTCGCACAAATATTAAAAGGCAAACGTAACTGTGCAAGATTATTTAAAAGAACCTCACGTATATCTAAGTAATTTGGACATTGCATTAAATAGTGTTTGGCACTTTCATATTGTGCTCCACAAGAGCATTTAGGACTATCTAAGATATTTACACTAAAAAGGTCTGCATTTAGGAAAGAACTAGAGCATCGAAGCTGTGTTAGGATAATATTTAAATTACGGGGACCATACGAGAAGTATGCTGGTACCCTTCGATATTGTGAGGGGAATGACTGTCCTAATGCATTTTTGAATTGGGATATTGTAAGCTTTTGGCGGACAGATACATCTAAATTATTCCATTCTCGCACCGTTGACGGGATAAAAGAGTTAGCGGTAGTTGATAAGCGACAAAATGGAGCGATGAAGTCTGAGCCGTTTCGTAAGGGATAAGCGCTAATACTTTGAATTTGTGGAGGCAATAGATTTTGTAAATATTTAGGTGAGTTTCCAGATTGTATATTGTAGAACATACGTAACTTTCTGTTCTTTCTTCTGTTTATAAGAGGTTCAAGACCAGCTTCTCGATAGAGATAGCTTAATGGGGTAAAACTGGGCAAGCCTGTTATTATTCTTGCGGCTTCAAGTTGCAGTTTTTCCAACCTCGTAGAATTAATTACACCACAGTTATCCCATACTTCACACCCATATTCAAACAGTGGTCGTATATATACAATATAAAGATTGTAAAGATTGTTTTTACTTAGCTTATATTTAAATTTACGTAGCATATTAATATGTTTGGTTACACTACATATTATTTCATCTATTTGGTCTGTCCATTTGGCGTTGCTAGAAAAGGTGACTCCAAGGTGTTTGTGGCTGTCCTTTATTGGTACGCTTTTGTTATTGATATTAAAGCTTAAGTTAGGATCAACAGCAGTGTTAGAAAAAACCATAATTTCGGTTTTCTCTGGGTTAAATTTCATAAGCCAGTCTTGGGACCACTTATCTAGAATCTCAAGATCTTTATTGATTACTCTATTTAAGATTTTAGGATCAGTACTAGAATAGTTAAGAGATGTGTCATCTGCAAACATTCGTGTTAATGACTCTAATTTTTCGCCTATGTCGTTTATATAGATGAGAAATAATAAAGGACCTAAGACTGATCCTTGCGGAACACCCGCACTTGTCATAGACAATGATGACGAGAGTGATTTATATATTACCCTTTGATTTCTATCGGATAGATAGTTTTTAAACCAGCTCTTTAAAGTTCCTTTAATTCCATAAACACCTAATTTATGCAAAAGTCCTTTATGCCAAACTCTGTCAAAAGCTTTTGAGAAATCGCAAAAGACAAAACAGCATGTTTCTCTAAGTTCGAGGGAGTTTAAGATTGTATTATAAATTTCTATCAGTTGATGTACAGTGGAACGTTTTGGTAAGAAGCCTGATTGATATTCATAAAGAAGGTCGTTGTCAATTAAATGGTTGTATACATGTTTATAAACAACTCTTTCCATAACCTTGCCAATACAGCTGAGTAAAGATATTGGCCTGTAGTTTGAGGGTACTGATTTATCTCCCTTTTTGTATATTGGGATTACATCACTTGTTTTCCAGGCAGTGGGGAATATTCCATCATGTAAAGATTTATTAAATATAATAGATAGAGGCTTTTTAATATGCTGAATAGTAAGCTTTAGCATTCTATGGCTTATTTTATCAGGCCCAGTCGCTTTGTTCGGGTCAAGGATTTGGATAATATCTTCGATTTCTTTTTCAGTGACTTGTAGACTGTCGAGACTGTTAATGGTCTTATCTCTGAGTTCTGGTACTTCGATTCCATCATCATTGATTGATGAGATCGAGCAAAAATATTCATTTAGAATATCACATTTTCCTTTGTCGTCATACACAAGATCAATGTTATTGTCTGAGATATTTACAAGCGGTGGTAACAAATACGATCCTTTATTTTATTTTACCAACATTTTCATGATTTTCCAATATGTCTTTGGTTTATTTATATTTTCAAATATAAAGTTGTCAATATTTTTTTCAAAATTTTCTTTAGCAATTTTTTTCATATTGTTAACTTTATTTCTCTGCTTTTTAAAATTTTTGATATCATTTTGAGTTTTGGATTTTTGAGCTTTTTTACGAAGACGATCTCGTTTACGTATTTCCTTTCGTATAGTGTTGTTAAACCATGGTTTGTCATAAGCACGTACAGTTATATTTTTTCGCGGGATTGCGGATCTAACTATGCTTAGAAATTGATTTTCAAATTCACAGCACATGTCGTCTACATTGTTTTTATTAAGAAGTAAATTTTCCCAATCTATTTCATTCATTTTATCGTTGAGCAATTCTTTATCAACGTCATCATACAACCATACCTCACGCGTAAAAGAATTGGACTCTGATAATGGTGTGTTGATAAATGCAATCGACACATCATGATCACTGATCTCCCTAGGAACTTGAAGTACGTCTGAAAAGCTTATTTTTAAGGAGTTACTGATAATAATAGGGTCCAATAATGATTCGTTTGTTTGAGTGACACGCGTTGGTTTATTAATAATATTTTTTTGGGGGGTAAATGGGTAAATGGCCATAAATGTGAAAATTATACTGACCCCACAATATGTTAATGCTTGTGAAATATATGTAGATTTTTAACAAGTATCCTAATGATTCTTTACTTTTTGTATTTATTTAACTATCAATAAATAAACATGACTGTGATTTGATTATTCTTACTGATTTCATGGAGTTGGTTTGTTTTAAGTTTTGCGTCGCATATTTTAAAAATGGCGCATATTGAAATTGATGGTTTTAATTATAATTTAAGTCATTGCTTTATCTAAACGAATTCGGTCATATCAAGATGAATACGAAAACGGTCATACAATGGCCATACTATGATGGTGAAGTGATATCCATGCAATTGTTGACTGCCAGTGAAAAACAGAGCAGTGGGTAAGGTCGGGCAATTGATTCTACTGCAGGGAAACCTACGGGTTATATTCCTGTAGAGAGCAGGGTTTTCGGACGTGCAAGGAAAGTTACGGGGCACCACTATGACAGGAGTGCATCGTTCAACCAGCTGAATGATACATGTGCGTTGTTGAAACATTTTTTTGTTTTAATTTGTCATACGACTCTCGAAAAGGGGACCTCGATTTGAATCTGAACGTAAACAGATACAAGATTTACAAGAAAAAATTGATAAAATGATACAAAAATTATGTGCTCTTTCAATCAATTTGCATTATTGATTAGTAAGGGCTGATTAACCCAAACAAGTAACAAAATCAGTTAATTTGTGGACGTGTTTTGAAATTGCTAGCGACAATTAATAACTTTAGAAATAATTTCCGTTCATGAAAACTTCATTGGATTGTTTTACTCTGATATATGGAAAATGAAGCTAATGCAATAGAATTGATAAATGAAGAATAGGAAGCGCTTGCTATTTAGCAACCATTTCAAAAAGACCGACGATCGTAGACTTAATTTGATTTGTTGTATAGAGCAGCAGAATCGGAAGTTGTTGTTCTACTAACGATCTGGAGTGCTTGTTTTGTTTGTTATAATTGAAATCTGACATTGATAAATTAAGTTTGAAAATTATCATATTTTGTACGTTGTGCTATTGAAAGCTATGACTTTGAATTGTTGATGAATTATTGGGTTGTATTAGGCGTTAGGATAAACAGAAGGTTAATAGGTAAATGGAAAAACTAGGAAGAAACTTCTGACTTATAAAGGTAATAACAAAAGTACCGAACTTGGAGGATCAATCTCAATGTCCAAGAGAAGAGACAAAACATGGAAGACATTCCGGAAAAATTTGAAGATTGCAATGGCCCTGATTTGGTGTTAAGGTGGTACGATACCCAATGATGGGGTGAATTTTTTTTTAATGTTTTGCCTACTTAAAGATCTTAATATGGTGAATTCAAACATCTAATTTATAGTAGAGGTCACCGTTCATTTTTTATAGGTTTTTCCGGTTTGAAATATAGGAAAATAATGTTAAGTTTACTTAATGGTGAAGTAAACCATGTTTTATTGCGCACCAAACCTCCTTCTTCCATTGCGACCTTAGGGTCTGGTAGTAACACAAAACGCAACACTGTTGTGAAGACATAAAAGGGATATTGAGGTGACAATCTCAGTACATCATTCAGCTAAACACTTATCAATACAACCGCTAAGTATTACGTTTAAAACAATGTCGATTTTTTTCTAGCAGTGATTGATAACGGAAGAAGATTTTTTTTAAAGTAAGATATTTGGATGTTTTAAAATTCTTTGGTCACTAAATAGATAGTTATTGTTTAATCCACAACAATGTGAATTTGGCTCTCTGCCACGCGGGACGGGTGACTAATATAAATTCAACGTGTAAAAAAATATTGTATACTGCATTTTGCCCATTGGGACAGGCTAAGGTTGATAGATTTTGTTTTATTTATGGCATAACCATGATCTGCCTTGAGTTTTTCCCTGTTCTTGTCGGTTGGAAAAAAACACCTCCTTCTTTTTTTTCGAAAACTAGAAACAAGTTAAGCGTGATTGGTGATGAAAATCCGGCTTTCATTACCTTACCCCAAAACCCTGGAACACTTTGTATTTTGTGGGCTCATCATGTCCAAAAGGTCGAACATTTACTAATTAAGACGGTAATCTATGGTAAGAAATATAACAAAATTTAAAATTTGGTATAAGTTTCCAAGAGTGTAATAGCCTAAGGTGTTTTATATCATCTTCAAACAGGGTCACTCTAAAGAGTAACAAATAAAGGAATGTCAGGTGAAAATTTAATTAAACCTTATATAGTCCGATATCAGGCCAGGGAACTATCAATAAAATTGCATACTAGTGCAATGAGAAAGATTAAAAAATTTAAATCAGGCATATTTGTTGAATGTTTTGGTTTATGTAAGTTAGGGAAAAGGGGCCTCGGTTACCTAAGCTTTAATTAGTTTGTAACAAGAAGTTATTGCTTATCTCCTAAGCAGCACGATAAAAACATTATGAAATGATTATGATGAAGTGGAAGAAACGGGGTTACGAAGCCAATTGGGATGCTTGCTTCGCTGGAAACAGAAGGGATCAACAGGATTTGAATATTTAGCCTCCTGTAAGGGGACCCTACGGGTCCTACTCTTATCGAAATCTACAGGAGGGTTCTTTATAACGTGCGAGGACATTTTCATAATAAGGTGCACCACTATGGTCCCCGGTCAGGTTTTCAGCATTATAACCAGACCAACCTGGCATTCATTACGACAGGGCTGTCCCATTCAATCACTTTAGGCACAAATCCACGTCGGCTTTGCCAGGTTTCTTAGCGCTCGTTAATGGCCCTTTACAGACACGCCAAGCAATGCTAAGGTACTATTCGACAATTAGAACCCGCAAAAAAATGTAGTCAATTTTTCTGTGCGTCTTCTTGTCCTTTGTGACTTAAATTGAACGAAAGAAGCAAGGCTGCTTATTCCACTTTAATACACCGTATAATGATGATGTCATCTGCTAGTAATCTTTGGTTTGCCTCGGTGCAACAGACACTGTGCTTGATAGACATCAGCCGGCTAGTCTAAAAAAGGATGTCAGGGTTTTCCTGCTTCATGTTTAATAGTAAAGAGTTTGTATTGAGAATTCAGTCGGCGCCTTTGGATCAGTAAGGTTGTTGGTCTCATTTTTCTTATATAAAAATCTATTAAAAATTCAAGAAGGAAATAACGAACAAATTAAAAATCATCAAGGAAACGACTATTGAATGTCTCAAATTTAGTGTGGGTTTATTAAACTTACAATTAATCAACACAAGGTTTTAATCAAAAAGTAAAGATGAATGGGAAAATGCGATATTATGTTGACACCGAAATTTAATTTAATTTCGAAATTTAAGATGATACTCCTTTAAAAACGCAAATTTGCAATATTTTTGTTTAAGATTGTACTACTATCAGAACCTACTCTATAAATACTAATTTGTTGATTTTTTTCAAGTAATTTATTGTTATTTATGTTTTTTGTTTTGTTTTTTAATGCTGTGATGACGTACTGTTTGCTTCTTTCTGTTGTTATCTATTTACTTGAATGAATTGCGACATAAATCCAATCCTGCCAAGAAAATTTAAATGGTTATTTGGCCAAATTTTACGAAATGAGCGAGGCAGTGGTTAACGAACTAGCATCATTTTTAAGATGATCATGAAAAGGATACTACAATGAAGTTAAATGAGGGAGATGATGATTATGGGATTTTGATGAGACACAAAGGAACAACAAAATTTGAAGACAACTGAACAAAAGAAAGGTGGGTATGGGCGACAATTAGGTCTGGTGCACTTATGGCGGTCCACAACGGGATCTTTTACGTGCAAAACAAACGTGGAATTCTCCACATAAGTTGGCCAACGATGGTCGACGGTCAGGCTATCCGTTTTACAACCAGCGGCCAAGAATCGCTCCATATTCAGCATCCTAAGGTACACACCTTGATCACTTTGGGATAGACAATAACTTAGTTAGAATCTCAAAACCCTTAGTCGCTTTTTACGACAAACTGAACTCTGCTCTGGATCGTTTTCCGACTTTAATCGCCACACGGGATAATTTTACGACGTGAAAATACCCGGTAAACACCACTATTGGGAAATGTCGAGTGAAAATGGTTTTCTCTGTAAGTGCTCGTCTCAGTCTCTAAATATTAGAAACCCAGTATGAGGAAGACATTTTGATTTAAGGTGTGTCACCTACCTTTTGTACAAAATCGACCGGGAGCGCGGTGGCCAAGTGGTTAAGTCATTGGACTTTAAAACACAGGTAGACATTTCTTTGGGTTCGAGCACAACCTGTGTCAAAGTTCCCAGGCACCTACCGTTGCGCATGGGTTTCACAGATCTCCCATCTTGGAATATCGGGCTTTCCTCCCACTTGTGGCGAACATGCAGTGGCCTATAATAGCCATGCGGTCGTTAATCTTGCAGTGGGTCAAAAGCTTTTCGGAGCTCATGTTATTTGTTTGGCTATGAACACATCACTGATGTGTATTCACCGACGTGAAATAAGTCTTTTATTTTTATCTTTCGTTGTTATCTAAGACAAAACAGAAAAGTGATCGTTCTGGTAAATACGTTTTGCTTAAAAAGATATTTATACAAGAAGCGTCCGAAACAGAAATTCGTGATTGCTGTATTTTGATCTACCATGTACTGAATGAAGGTGTTTCAGAGCAAGGCAGTTTTATTGACGGAACAAATGTAAGTGCGTTATGTCATGAGGTTTGTTGTAATACCTGATACTATACTTCATGTTTTGGGTCCCACTTTAGGGACGCGGAAGCCCTATAGCTTTCCGTTTGGACGTCCGTAGGTCTCTCCACTTTTTTTTGTGATCACTTATACTATTAGATGGTAAAATGTGATTTTTTTCTTTAAATTCTCATGTAAATCCAGTGATTGATTATGTTTACAAACTAAGATATTTGACCGAAGTGGTTCAATCTAGCTGCCGTTGTTCAAGATTTGGTTTTAACGTAAAAGTTTACATTTCATCGATCAGGTGTTTAATTATTTTTTTTCGTGCTCATGTACGAGTTAATTTTTTTCCTACGTAAAATAGTATCGAACAAATTTTGGGTTGGGTAGTGAATAACAAGTTTTAACAAATCTCTTTCATGTGTGTTTGAAATTAATATTTAACAATTTTAGCGAGGAAAAAAACAGTGAAATTAACGTTTCCTTTTTTTTCATTTAATCGATTACCTTTGCTTGGTTAATGTTGCACTGACAGTGGCGATATAAGGCCGGGTTTCTAAGAGAGTATCTGATTTCTAGTGAGAATTGTGCTTCATTAATTGAATTTTCGTATTTGTATTAGAGTAACAAATTTCATTACTGTATTTTATAAAGTCAAACAATGGTCAATCCTTTTATTAGAAAAATTTTCCCAATAATTAGTCTAATTTTACTTAATTAAATGATGGTTTGGACAGTTGTTGCTTCCAACATTTAACTTAAATGATTCCCTCATTTTAACATCAAATACATGCCAAAGTTCATATCTTTTGAGGCAGAATTCGAAATACTTATATTTGTGTTCACTTTGGGTTTTTTTTTTCAGAAAGGGACCCCTTTAGCAATATCTGATGATCGTAAAAAGTTGATTTTATGTGTACATGTTATAACCCATTTCTTTGCAAGAGTTTAGGCTGACACTAAATCAAACCCGGTCCAGCAGCTTTATTGCTACATATTAACCGTTTAAAGGTAATTTTTTTTCTGTTCGGCAGACCGGGGAAAACATGGTTTGCACTCTGTAGTGTGCATCGAGAGTATTCTTGTCATGGATATAAAAAATAGTTGATTAGGCCAAAATAAAAGTTAAGTTTGTTTGCCAACTGCTACCTACCCAAGCAAAATCCTGCCTACTCAAATTCTTTTCTTTTGATAAAAAATGCTAGGTTTTTTTTATAACTGATTCAGTGAGTTTTCATAAGGGAAAAGTGTATTTTTGGTCACCCAGAGAAAAAAAAGTACCCCTACCTACCTACCTATCCATACCTTAATGCTTAGAAAATTATAACTAAATTAAAAAAATGGTCTTAATGACATGGGTTAGGGTTTGATCAAACTGAACGTTTTCTAACTGTGGCCTTGTTAATTTATTTATGAAAAATATTCTTTTAATTCTGGGTTAATTAGAATGAGCCACAGTATACTCTATGATTTATACAAAACTTTTATTGTGCTGGCGCTGAAACACAAGTTTTCATTTGAAAACTATGTTTTTAATCTGGGGCCGTGTTAACGAAGGTGTCCTAGGATTAGGACATGTCTAAGGATGGTCTTTGGATATGTCTCAGTCCTAAGTCGTTTTATTGAAGGCATCCTAAAAAAAGGCATGTCCTAAATTTGGTCCTTTCAGGATGTAAAAATTGTTGTCCTAGGACCAACCTTTTGCCTTTAAACTTAAAAAAAGTGTCTGAAATAGGTTTTATCTGCTTGAATGAGGGTTGTATGTAACCCAATTCTCATTTTTGATATTTTACTTTCTAAATTTAGCAAATAAAAATTGCCATTGATGAAATTTTCCCACTAGTTACCCATATGTTGGATATTGTTGATCTGTGTTTTACCAGTTACATTTTGATGATATTCTAATATATGTAGTACTAGACTTTTGAAATTAACATTTAACAGTTCACGTGGATATTTGGTATTTGCTTTTAATATTAGTGATCAGTGCAACGCGCAGAAAAAAAAACGAATGAAGAAATGCAATATTGCAATAAATTATTTCTATTATCTAAAAAAAAACCAAAGGATTTGCAATAAAAAAACGTTTGAATCTATTTACATTTGAAAATGTAAAACAAAAAACGAAGGTCTTTTTTTTCAAACGCCTTTACATCGGCGTAAATGCATTACATATGGCTTTTCCTAAATTCGTATAAGGATGGTCCTATTTGTGGTTATCCTAAGATGGCTTTGTTTTTTATCCTAGGACGCGTCCTTTCTAGGATGATCCTTTCTACATCCCATTTTAAGTCCTAAGACATGGTTTAGGACACAGCTTAGGACAGCTTCATTAACCTGGCAACTGAATTACAGTTGACATGTATTCTTTTATTTTTCTTACTGTAACTTGTCAAAAAAATCGCTAGTAAGTGTATCTACAATTTTGTAATAAATCATGTGTGCGTAGAAAAATACGGACTTTGATCTCTGTGTTTGTTTTTTTCTTTTGTAGTGATTCTGTACATGGTGATGATTCTGTTGTGGGGAGGAAGTCTAGCTCTGGTAGAGGTACCGGTGATGTTGACTATGGAGACTCGAAAGCTGGTTTGAATGCTTTATTCTTACAATTCCAATTGTGGTAACACAGTAAAATGACAATATACTGATTCCAACAATAAAACTGACTAACTAACTTCTTAACTCTAAACTAACTGGCTGACAATTCTTCGTAACCCTTACATTTATATCTATGACATCAATATCTCAATTAATGAGTAACAAAGTGACCAAATGGCATTAACTCACATTAAAGCAAAAGTGACAATACAATTAATTATAATCCTAATCTCATTAACCTGAAATACCTATCATATTAATTATACAATTGAACACAAAGAAAATAAATATGTCACTTAAAGCTCTAAATAGATAATAATAAATTGGTAACAAAGATCACAAACATTAATTAGATAAAGAGCAGAAGAATTTAGTTAAAATAAAATAACAATTAACATAAAATATCTTTTCAAAATTAAAGTCCTAATTTAATATGTCCATAAGCAATCATAAAAACTAACAAAATACAATTTCATAAAAATAATTTCTATAATATTAAGAGTCCTAAATTTTAGTCCAAAGTGTCATTACGACAATTCTATACATGAGATTTGTCTTCCTTTACCGGATTTGACACGCTGAATTAATGGACTATTGGCAATGCGACGGTGCTATTGCAAGCAGGAACTGCTTACTCTTCCGGAGCACCTGAGTTCACTCTTGTTTCGGCTGGAATTCGCGTTGTTGATTGATATTCAGTTATTTTGTGTTTCCATGTTTTACATGTTGTCTGTTTTTGTCCCGTTCTTGTTGGCGTTTACTGGTTTCGTCTCTGCCCTTTCGGACTTTTGGCATTCGGATACCCCATTGGTACTTCTGCTTCTTTCAATATAGATTTCGGGTATTTGAAAATTTATTGTAACTCTAATTGACGAACTTTTGTTAACTAAATGTTTGAAGCGCGACGTATGCGTTGCAACGCACAAAAAAATCTTACTCTTTCGAAATATCTTCGTGCACGTAAATGATTCATTGCAGTTAAGTTGTGTTTGGTTTATCTTTTGTAGTGATTCTGCCCGTGGTTTCTTATGATTATTTGAATATTTGAAATTCCAGCAATTATATATATATTTAGGTTTTAACAGAATTATGATGCCTTTCTATACTGATATTTTGAATTCTTTAGAAATGTCTTGATGAATTTGAAATGCATTAAAGACAATATCTTAATGCCAAGTCTAGTTTCCTTCGAGCCTATTAAAATGTTTCAAGATTGTAAACAGGCAATACGTAAATAAAGTAAAACAAAAGTTTTGGTTTTTTTACACAGAGGAGCATTTACGATCTCTAATTGACAAAAAATATTTAATTATCATCGACATTATCTTTTGACAGAAGGTTTGTGCACACAGTGTTGAAGGCAAATGCTAGCTCTTATAATATAACCTTCTTGCTATGCTTGCTTACTCCGCCTAATCAAAAAGATGTCTAAGGAGCTACATTATTGCAGCTAGGCAAATGCATTTGTTTGGCATACTTAGCTGTATCAAATCTATGCATGCTATAGCCTCTTGATATTAGAGATTTACCTATAGTACAAAAAATGTACTACAAGTTTATAGCACAGACACTTGAGTGTACTCAGCATTTCAATGCTCAGTGCTGTAAATTTCTATTTATTATTTATTTCCCTTCGAGTTCCCCTTTTGTAACATTTAATTTGAAAGTAAAAAGTACTTTAATATAGCAATATCAAAAAGTGAAATATTTGTTTATGTTTTTCTTATTGGATTAATTTTGTGTTTGTTATATAAATGTATTTAAGTTTTTTTATATAGTATGTGCTTAACAAAATTGATGTACTTGAATTAACAAATTGTAGGGATTATTGTCTATATAATACCCATCTTTTATAGACACTTTACTCGGTACGTCATCTATAAAAGCTGTAATAGTCAGCTATAGTGCAATAAAGTGTTGTATGTAAAATAAAAGTACTTTAATATAACTTATATATTTATGATTCTTTTAAAAGTTTACTCTTAGACTATATATGATAAAGTATTTTTCTAAAGTTCGAAAATAATTATTTGTTTCCAAAATGTTTTTGGTTTTCTCCGTGACATCAGGTGTTCCGAAAGTGTAACCAATTCCTGATCACTATAGCACACCCGTGGCAGTGCTTACAGCCTTTTCCCAACTTTAACCTGTGTGTCATATTGTAAATGAAAACTTCGTTCAGTTTCAAAATATGGGCTTCATGAAATGGGATGTTTGGTTCATATTTTCGAATATAAATCCTATCGCCTCTTTGAAGCCTTCTTGTCTATATGCTTGGCTTGACACTTGTGATGGGTACTCAGAGTTCAACAATAACTTCAGCGTCAACAACCGATATTCCAGCATAATTGTGTAATATGCCACACAGTGAAAAGTTACAACTTGATTACTAGTAACGGAAGTTGCGTGCCTTGAGGTTTTTGGTCTTCAGTCCCACATATTGTTTACCTATTAGTTTAAACCATAGATCTGTATATTTTGTACGTGTATATGCAGGACTGTAATATAGTCTGCGCAAAACATATTTCTTTCACTATTAATTGTAACTTGGTAATACGCTCATTTTTTTTTTCAAACCAAAAATTATCATTGCCCTATAAGATACGATTGTGTGGGTTTTTTTTCTTTATATTAGACAATATCAATTTAATATCCAACAATTTTCGTAGATCGTGAAAAACATTGTCAATTGGAATCACTCTGTGTCGATTTCAGGTCAAATGGTCGGTCACGAATGCTTTTGACATGTATCAGATTTCTTGTCATTTAGAAAATGGACACTTTAAATGTGCCTTTATTACTTGACCTTACGAATAAAAATTGATTTACGTGTGTAAACAGTCTTATATGTACTAGTTTAACAGCAATATGATTTGGGTCAGTTGTTCTTGGCTTAAAAAAAAGACTTGCTTGCTAAAACATTTTTTTAATATATTTCTTAAGGTGAAACTTGAATTTTATTTTCACCTATATAAGGAATACAAGACATTTTCCAGTTCCCAGGACAGCACAATAATGTACACTGACCATACACAGCCTAGTGCCCTGGTAAATGTTATAATTTGTTGGTTTTTTTATCTATCCCTTCTCGCTGAAATTCGTGAAAACAATGTTTTACTGTAAAAAATAAGTTAGAACACATTTATGACAGGAATGTGTATGAAGGAAAATTTGAAAGTTTTAAAATCCGTTTTAATACTGATTCGCAAAGGGGGGGGTAAAATATTTAGCTAGCATGTACGAATTGCAGATAAAATGTTTTCAAAACATACCATTTATATTTGTTGACCAAGTGTGTACCCTAGGTGGCTGAATAGGTTGGCTCTCGTCCGCAGGGGTTGTCAGGTCTATAATACGGAAATCCTGACCGCTGATCATAGTGGGCCAATGTGTGTGGAGAGTGCCACGCTTCATGCACGTAAAAGACCCCTTTTGTGAACCGCCAAGTAGTGCACCATCCGCCCCTACCCATCTGTCCCTTTTTATGGCCCGACCACGTATGTGGATCGGACATATAGTTTTACCCTTGTCCGTCCGTCCGTCCGTCCGTCCGTCCGTCCGTAACACTTTGGTTAAGTTCTTGGTTAAGGTCCATTACTCGGATACTAGATGTTGGGGGTCAATGATATTTCACCATCAGATGGGTCTTGGGTAGGGCTACACCACCCACTAGAAATTAGGTCACTGTGACCTATATTTTATGCATGAACGACTTCGGTTAAGTTCTTGGTTAAGGTCCATAACTTGGATACTAGATGTTGGGGGTCAATGATATTTCATTACTAGATGTGTCTTAGGTAAGGTGGCACCACCCACTAGAAATTAGGTCACTGTGACCTATATTTTACGCATGAATGACTTTGGTTAAGTTCTTGGTTAAGGTCCATTACTGGGATACTAGATGTTGGGGGTCAATGATATTTCACCAGTAGATAGGTCTTGGGTAGGGCTACACCACCCATTAAAAATTAGGTCACTGTTACCTATATTTTATGCATGAACGACTTCGGTTAAGTTCTTGGTTAAGGTCCATAACTTAAATACTAGATGTTGGGGGTCAATGATATTTCACTACTAGATGTGTCTTAGGTAAGGTGACACCACCCACTAGAAATTAGGTCATTGTGACCTATATTTTACGCATGAATGACTTTGGTTAAGTTCTTGGTTAAGGTCCATATCTCAGATACTACATGTTGATGGTCAATGATATTTCACCACTAGATGTGTCTTGAGTAAGGTGACACCATCCACTAGAAATGAGGTCACTGTGATGTATATTCTACGCATGAATGACTTTGGTAAAGTTCTTGGTTAAGGTCCATATCTTGAATACTACATGTAACGGGTCAATAATATTTCACTACTCGATGAGTCTTGGTAACATGGCACCACCCACCAGGTCACAGCGACCTATATTTTACACATGAACACTTTTGATCAATTTCTTGGTAAAGGTCCATATCCCAGGTAATACACATTGAGGGTCAATGATATTTCAAGAACGGGAGGGCCATTCTGTGGCTCATAGACACATTTTCTAGTTCCTTTTGTTCTTCAAAATTAACCGTGCCTTTGTCTCCCATATTTCATTTATCATCATCATTTTATGTTCATTTTATCATCCATTTCATGTTCATTGCCTGTAAATAACCTATATAGCGTTGCACGGGCGTAAAGCACCAACTCACTCACTCACTCACTCATTGTTTTAATGTTTGAAAATACATGATATTATGCAGATATCGCCGATTGAATCTTAACCCAGTCAACGAGACAACTTTCTTCAAACTAACGTGGTAAGAAATGAGCTATCACATCATCTGAAAAATGTCTAAAATATAGCGAATTCGAGAATGCAATATTAATGCTGGACATACTTAATTGCATGTTAGTGGAGCTGTAAAAAATACTTTGTGTGGACTCTTTAAAAGTAAGTCTTCTGACATCTATCTTTATTAAAACTCCAAAGGTTAGCCTGTTCCCGTTTGAAGGCTTGTCTTTAGTTTTTATTTTATTTTTTTTTATTTTTGACAATCTGTGTATATTTAGTGCTTCTCGTATTCTTCTTGATTACTTTTACGGTATAAATATTAGACAAAACGCGCGTAAGACACATTTTATAATTTCCTTCTGGAACTTTGTTGCAATTTGCTTCGGAGTCAACATGTGAGATAAACATTTTTTAACAAAATAAATAAGTGACCCTGGTCACAAAAAAAGCTTTTATATATAAGTTCGAGACACAAAAAAAATTATTCTTATTCACATGTTAATATTGGACTATTTTACCTCTTTCGATTTTTACATTGGTTTATTTTCTAACTTTACTGTTTCTTCATAACTAGACGCTTAATATTTTTGAAAATGTGCTTGTTTGTTTGATATTATTTATTGTCTAAAACTTATAATGTATCTATGGTATTTTTTATATTATTAATGCGTTAAACCTTTTTCTATTTCAACAGAACTTCGAAATTTAAACCAAACAAAAACAAAAAAGCTTTTTCTATTAATTGTTTTCTAACAATAAATAAGCCATAAAAATATGAATCTCAAGTAAATAAAAACGGATGTCGTAAGTTGAATAGACACTTTACGACCTTATGGTTTTGCTGAATTACTTAACATTGAAATAATGCGAAAATTCGGACTAACGGCTATAATAGATCCATTGATAAAGATAGAGGTGTATCGATCAGCACTCGATAATGGCATTAGTAATTACTGGTAATTGTTCGAGCCATCACAGAGGAAACATAAATTTCTAGAAACAATCAGGTCTAAGAGTTAGGAAAATGCACAATAATTTTAATTATCCCATTGAAAGATATCTCAATTTGATGAATTTATGTAAATGTTCTTATTCACATCCTATTTTGTTCTGTCTTATAAAGATTTTTTTTTAATTAGACATTTTTGATTTTATTTGAAATTATTATTTCACAAAGTGGTAATAGTGAAAAGGATTGCATCCATCCTTTCATTGTATTAAGGCACTGGCTTATTGATCTACCGACGCCTACTAAAGACATCTAATTTCTGTCCTTTCTCTATTGGCTAAAGGTTTGGGAACAAATTATAGCCATTTGAATGACGTGTGATTTTTCTCTACAATAAATACACATCTTTTCAAACCTTCTGTCATTTTTTTGTTTCGGTTGGAAGGTATCCCTCGAGTTAGTATGGAACTTTTAAATATTTCTCTTATAATTTTTTCTTTGCTAGGTTCAATATTTGTAGTTTCATCTTCGGACGAAACTGTGGACAGAAACAAAAGAGACGTTGACACACTAGATGAAACTAATTCAGACTTTTTAGCAACAGATAAAAGGCGACCCGGATGGGGAAAGCGAAGCTACGACGACGAATTAATGAATAATTTAGACAAAAGGAGGCCTGGCTGGGGGAAACGAAGTGACTCAGTTTACGAAAACAATGAAATAGACAAACGTAGACCCGGATGGGGTAAAAGAGACAGCTCAACGTATGATATGGAAAAACGACGACCAGGTTGGGGCAAAAGGAATTCACCTTATAACGACGATCTCAATCTATACAACTCGCTCGTAAAACGACGTCCAGGATGGGGTAAAAGGTCCGATACCTTCAAAGTTGATATCAGACGACCCGGATGGGGAAAAAGAACTCCGGGATGGGGCAAAAGATCGGGACAAAATATTTGCATGGACTTGTCAACTGAAATCCGAGAATTGTCAACATTATTAGCTGAGGTATTTATCATTTATTTTTTGTTACTTTTTGCATGTTTTTTTTTTCTTTTATTTATGGTTTTATCTCTTGTTTGTAAAACTTTTAGGTTAATCACATGAATCATACATGCATGCCAGGAACATCATTGACAGATGTCTTAACAAGTGCTATGTTATTTTAATAATTTTGCAATTTGTCATTATACGGAGATGCCTGTTTGTTTTGTAAAAGTTGGTATAAACAATAATTCTTCTAGTTTGATGAGCAATTTTACACAGTTCATTAGCCATGTATAGAGAATAACTATTTTTTTTATGCTGTAGAAGAAAAACTATTAAAAGGTCAACTATGAAAGTCGAGAAAAATATAAAAACTTATTTGATATTCTTAACTATCTCGCTGTTTTTATTGGAAAGAAACATTTTGAATTATTCATATAGATGTCAGAAACTGTTAACCTTACAATGTTGGTGATTGATAATTGAAAATGAGTACGCTTTAATATGTATTAACTATAGATTACTAACTGTTGCTGTGTACGTACAGTGCATCGCCAATGGTATTATTTTGGGGGTAAATAAACATTGCCACATATTAATGATAATTGTACTGTAAAGTTCATTTTTTACACTTTCTTTTAAAGTGGAGTGTAGGCACATAGTCTAAGGTATAAAACTCTAAAGTTTATGGTCAAGAAAGACTCAATGAGGACACCACATCGAGGTCTGTTAGTCTGTTCATTGTGTTTATCAAACACATAACTTTTAAAATTATAGGGAATATTTTGCACAGTATTTAAGTGTATTTGAGGATTCGCATATCAAAATTTCATGTAAATCCGTCGAAAATTACTTCACTTGTTTAAGAAAGGGTCTTTCTTTGATTATTTCAGGACTGGATTTAAATTTCGTGCATGCATGCATTTGGACCAATCGCAAAACAGCAAGCAGTGCCTTCTGGCCTCGTTGAAGGCAGCTGGCTGTTTTAAATTGTGTTTTTTAATGCCGCGCGCTTGCTTATGAAGGCTATGTCTGGTACACTTCTTCTATTCCTTTTTGATTTGTCATTACATGTATCATTGTTAGAAAAGGGTACAAGAACGAGAACGAGTAAAATGCTTAATACGTGAATAGTGCGGAATATATTCAATATTTTTACGTTTAATACATATTTGAAGACATTCGGCAGTAAGTCGCATCTTCGAATGGGGCAATACACGTATTTTAAAGCTATGTTCTCAATACAAAAAAAATATATAAAAAAAATATTTTTGCGTTTTTTTTTGTTTTTTGTTTTTTTTTACTTTAATGCCGCGTCCTCTTTTACATGTCAATAAAAGAATATTACAAATTTCATAATTTTAAATATTTGGCACCCAACAAAGTTTTAAAATGATAAATTAGCGGGTAAAGCCTCGGAATCCGAACAGAATATGTTTATTTCGTATCTATTTTACAATACACTTTATGCTAATCAAATTCCTTATCAGTTTCATTTCATTGCTAGCTTTAACTTCGGCGTTTATATGACTACTTTTATTGTTTTTCTTTATGATTTAATATAATCTTAATACCTATATATGTGTCTGAGTTTTCATTTTGATTTCAGTTGCTTCCTACTCATACGATGAGATTATCGCATTTAAAACGAACATTTAGCGTTTTACAACTTTTTAAAAATTGTTTGTTAATAAAATCTGTTCAACACGAGACGCGATGACTTTGCATTAAGGTCATGTTGTCTGAGAAGAATCAGGAAATAAGACGTTAATGTCCTCAATTACCCCTTTGAACCAGTCAAACAACGTATGGAAACTGATCAAAATAAGAGATCCGATGACTTTGCATAATGGTCATGTTGTCTGAGAAGTTTTTACATTTTCTGAACAGGAAATTATTGACGTTCACGCCCTCAATAACCCCGAAAACTAGTCAAACAACGTATGGAAATCTACCCAACAAATCTGATCAAAATATCTACTAGGTAGCTTAATAATCTTTAATAGTCACTCTTTGCTTGCTTTTGCTTGCTTTAGAGTGACTGTTCAAAGCTACCTTTACAATTTTAACTGTCACTCTTTGCTTAAAAGTAGCGACTGCTCATATTTGAAAATTACATTTATACATGGAATACTTGGCAGATGTGTAACATCTCTTCAAACAACTAAGATCTTGATTCATATTACATAAAATAAATGGGAATAATAATGTACTAATTTCCTGCCCTAGTGATAATCGGTAAAGTTAGATACAATGAAATCAATTAAGCCAAGAATAGCGCATTACAAACCTGTTAAGTCTGCTTCATTTACCAGCGATTAATATGGCGAATATAACCCTAAGATTATCGAAATATGAATATGGTATTTAAACTTTAAGTTTACTTAATTCTATAGGCATGATCTTTGTTTTAATTTTGTGTCCTGTAATCTTTCTTTCTGTATTCATCTTTAGTTAAGAGCTACTCTGATGAGCCATGAGCAAAACTGTCTCAGACATCTGTAAATTGTCTTTTGTTTTGATATTTACAGTGTGGTGATTTTGTTTTAATACGAACTTTCAATAGTGGTTTTAGTATTGCATTGGTAATGTGGGACCAATATTTCAGGCAGTGACTTAAGGCTGCAGGCTGTTTTCCATTTCTGATTTTTAAATCAGATTGTCGTTGTCTTATTATCACTTATATGACATCTTTTATAAACATTTTCGTTTCCTGTTATTAAAGTCACTTTCACCTGAATTAAACACGATTTATATTCACGATGGGAATAATTTTGTTTTATGTTTCATATTCATTACGCTTAAGGCGTTCTTTAGTGATTTTTATATACTTATATACATTGTAGAGACCTTTAGAAATATCAAAAGAAGATGAAGAAAAAAATGCTGCTTCGTATGATATTTTTTTACTTATCTTACAATAAACATTTATTGAGAATAGGGTAGAAAATTTATAATATAAAATCACATGTTTTACATGAAGCACAAATTACTACCAAGAGTCAAGCAGCTAAATTATAAATGTATCTGATGCGTGTTTATGTAGAATTCGGGCCAAAAAAAACAAGGCATATAAACTTTTTTTTCGAATAGCTTCTTCGACGAGATCGAGTTGATTATAGAATTTCTAACATCAAGGGGAATAATTTGATTAAAATATCATTTATTTCCCGAGATCATAGAAATTCGATAATAAACTCCATTTCATTTTAAGGTTAAGATTTGCAAGAGGTCGATCATCAATTGCACGTTTAATTACGCTTAGAATAAACTAGGGGATAGTGATATTTTTTCACTGGTTGTGAGGTTGAAAATAAGGAGAAAGACATTTCCGGAATACCAAGCAAAGAAAAACTTCAGTTCATTGTACACAGATCAGTACTTACTTTAAATTCTCGTCTATTTTTACAATTATAGTGCCAAATTTTCCAAGAAAATGATAAAAGTAACTATTATTTCTTTCTTTTGGATATATCCATTTCTGTATTGATTTGATATTTTTCTCGCGGGATCACATTTTTTTGCTTTTTGAAGATATAATGAATTTTATTGGATTTTATTTTAAATATTATTTCTTACTTATTTGAGTCTTAAGCTTGATAGCGGTATTCTTACACTATCTTGCCTATAGTTCAAGGTCCTATGCTCATTTGTTTGTCTGTGTTGTTTTAACGTACAAAAATGTACAATTTGATTCTACGATTTGAAAGAAAAATTGGCTATAATTGTTAAGAAAATAAAAAGCTAAGACCCATATCAACAACCTTAAAATCTGAAGCCATACAAGTATAAGAGATTAGGCATAAATGTAAGAAAATAAATATTTACAATTTCAAAACTATTTATATCATGGTCGGGTTTTTTTCTTCTCTAAGATCAATTATTGAGAAGGTTTATATCATCATTTGACAAAGAACATGTTTTCAAATTTGGTTCTAATTGACAATTAAAAATCAAACTTTCAAATCGTTGTATACATGTACATATTGGAAGTATGCAAACAGTTGCAATAAATTTTTAAAAGAACAAGAATTTATGCTTTGTCTACTTCTACAGCAACTAAACATAGTTTTAATGCTTTAACAACATTTATAATTTGTTCTCTGATCAACAGATTTTATAGCCAAAAGGGGCGATATCGTTGAGCATGTTGAGGGTATCGGTTGGTTAATAGGTCTGAATCATTTGTCAACGCCTATACAACTTTTTGCCGTGTGATATTACATGTATGCCATTTAAAAGTTTTAAAGAGCGGCCATAACAAGCAATGCAAAATAACGAGTAGCGAAGTATTAAAGAAACGTTTTATAAAGTGACAAAGCTGATTACAAGAGCCTTAAACTAGTGCACTGTACAAGCATGTTATAATCTGTTACACGAACTTTACCGGCTTAATTCAAATCCAAATTTATACTTTTAACCTAAATCAACCTTTGAGCTTGATTTGTAATTTTGTATCTAAATATTTTCAATAAAACAGCAGCTTTTCTCATTTCAAGCAGCTCAAAATGAGCAACCTGTCACGAATAACTCTTTATTAACACAATGTTTCTGGGGCTTTTGTCATTAGATTTCATCAAATTTTATTAATCTTAAATTGTTACCTCGCAGTTATATTACGAAAGCTTTATTATAGCGTACAAGTCCAAGTCAGTAATATGATGTATGGTGGGAAAACGTTCAAGATTAAACCTGGATTAAATAAAACCTAGATTTTTAAAAACAAATTATACTAGCTTTCTCAATCATATACATGCATACTACGTAAAGGCAGTGCAAATCTGCATATACAAAATTTTGAAAAAATATGAAATTTATAGAACATATTTTTTTCCTGGGTTAGTTAGTTACTGCTTTCTTCCCAAGCAGCACGATTTCGGCTATATCCAGGAGATGAAAGGGGTGATATAATGAACATGAAATGATGAAGTGGAGGAAAGGGGGACACAAGGCCAATCGGACTGGACATTTTTTATTGCTACTGGAAAAAAGGAGTGATGGGTAGATAAAAGATAAGGACAATTCGGCCTTTTGCATAGGGATCCTACGGGTCTTACTCTTACCGAGACTTGCAGCAGGGTTCATTAACGTGCAAGGAACATGACATTTTCCCCGACACGGTGTATCGACAAGCTTAGCGCTGCTGAGGGCTATACACCACCTGGAACCCGCATGGGTGTTTTTTTTTTGGGGGGGGACTATTATCATTAAAAATATTTAAAAAGCAGATAAAACAATGATCTGTTAAGGCATAAACACAACATTTGTTTCACATCGATAATTTATAAAAGCTATACATTCATTTTTTTCTGTCTTTGTGCCATCAGTTATTTTGTAGTTGTATCGGACTTTTTGAACGTTTTGAATTGTGCAGCCGATGACATAAGCTAGTCCTTTCTGTAGTCCTTTAGTCCGATTAGTTGACGTATTTAGATAAAATTTGGAATGAACAATGTCAATTTACATTACTTATAACATCTTTGAAGGTTATGATAGCAACATTTCTTTACTAGGAAGACAATATAAAATTGTTGTTGTTTCGCTTTATTAAGATCTTCTTCTTTGTAAAAATAATTAAATTTAAAAAGGGGGAAATAGTGGTCTTTAAAATTGGATCAAATTCTTCAAGCTTTATTTTTGTAAAATCAAATGAAATATTATTTATTAACTTCTTTTTTATATTATGAAGCAACTTATTTTTTTAAGCAATCGCATGACAAATTTGTTATTATTTCACACTCGGACAAATGATCCCATTATGGGTTCTTCAAAATCTGGTTAATAGAAATCTAGTTCTTTTATTCAAAGTTTAAGCTCTAATATTTTTGTGACCCAATAAGATACAGTCTTGTTTTAAAAGTTTCAATTCTATTAGGTTACAATGTTTTCGTTTTGACTAAACTTGTACATAAACATGTATTGTATACTCAAAAAATAATTCATGAAAATCGGTTCCAGAAAAGCCCGGCATTATTATTTCAAAATGGTGTGGATTTGTATTAAAGATATGGGTATTTTTGTTCCACCTATGCGTAACTTTTTACGAAGAGTATATTTTACTCATATGCTCGTTGTTTTTTTTTCAATTTTCCTTCATTTAACATTTCAAATTTTCCTATGGTGTCACAAAAAAGGCAATGCAACCAACGCGTTTACATCGAGAGATGCGGGGTCGTCAGGCGATAATGCGGAAAACCTGACCGCAAACCATAGTGGTGCACCGTGTTGGGAAAAATGTCACGTTCCTCGCACGTTAAAGAACCCTGCTGTCGTTCTCGGCAGGAGGCTAAATTTCCCGTCCCTACCCATCACTCCTTTTTTCAGTGACAGTCAAAACTCTCCTACCCGATTGGTCTTGTGTCCCCATTTCCCCCACTTCATCATCATTTCATGTTCATTGTATCACCGCTTTCATGTTCATCTCCCGGATATAGCTGAAATCGTGCTATAACTATAACTAACTAACTAACTGAACAAGCAGGAACATATTCCCTTCCGGGTCACCTGTATACTCTCTAGTTTTAAAATGAGTTCGAATCCAATTTGTGCATCGGAAGGGGGTGCGTTTGGCGCGATTGCTACCCCCCTTTTTGCAAAAAAATATTATGAAAAACTCTCTAGAAAAGCTCCAAAACTCACCAAAATGGGTCAATTTTATGAAAATTTTCTCTAGCTTAGAGAGGAACTCCCTTCCAGACCCTCTCCCGCACCACCGTGGGAGAAACCTAGCTACGACCCTGAACCTTCATATATAAACGACAATGTAAAAAAAATCTGCAATGGAAATCAATGGTCTCTGCTCGTTGTTTTGAAATTTATCATTGTCACACGCCTGTCGACGTATTCGAGAAGTGACGTATGTCTTAACATTGTATCTACTGTATAATTGTTTTGCTCAAAGTTAATCAGAAATAAAATCTATTTTTATTGGTAGTTTTACATAATTAGGAACACAAATTTATTGATATAAAGAACGGTAAATCATAAACGGGGTGGAAATATAGACTTCGGTTATGTTATAACTAAGGAAGTTACTATGACTATTATGTACACAGATATTTTCAGGCAGTGAAAACAGACAAATCAATTAAAATGACAAAAAAAAATACCCAGACATCTTTATGAATATTATCTTTTATCTTGACCTTAATTTTGATCGGGTGTCTCTTGTCTAATAATTTGTCAATTGTCAAGATTCGCCTTGTTTTGAACAAGCGCAACAGAAACCAGCTCGTAAAAGGGAGATGAGGATATATAGATTCCGACAGCACTTATACCATGTGTGGCTGAATAAGGTGGTCTTTCTGCAAGGGGTTGTTAGGTCAATGGACAGAAAGCTTTGCCGAAGGGCCAATGTATGTGGAGAGTGCCTCGATTCATGCCCGTAAAAAACTTAATTAACCGCCATTTTTGTACACCCTTTTCCCCACACTGCCCCATGTCCCCATTGCCAGAGGTTTAGTTTAGCTAAAACTTTGTGTCCAATTCTACCCCCTTATTTCTTATCATTATTTCATGTTCGTTTAATCAATCTTTCATTGTTTATAGCTCTGATAAATATTAACCATTGCTATGGCGTAAACACCAGCCAATGTAATTGAGAGTTTTAAAGATTATTTACTTAATTGTCTTTTCCTTATACATTTATATTCTTTTTCTAAAATTATATTTAAGAAAATTGAAACTGGTAAAATTACGTCAAAAAAAAATTCCTTGAAAAAATTCACCACGCTTCTTTACATTTTCTATTCCCATCGCTTACATATTGAAAAAAGTGCCACTTGTCAAGCCGATCATGAATATCTTTACAAGGGAATGGCTAAGATTTGATCGGGAAGAAGTGATTGTTATCTAGTTCGTAATTGTCCTTATCAAGACCGAGTCTTCCGTCATACCGGACAGATTATCCGTACAGGATATAGTTTATGGGTTTCATATCGCAAATATGTTACATATAAATAGAAAATTTATTGCGTTTACAATTAGCATTTTCTGAACATTTCTACTTTTGTAGAATTCATGTTGTTGTTTTTTTGTTGTTTTTTTTAAATCTTTTAGTATCTTTCCACGAGGGAATCTTGCAATATGCGTTGGTAAATGAAGGAAAAAACGCAAACCTTTAGTTGTGGAATACCAGGAAACACTATTTTGAGTTATTACAGTTTTGTTCTTAATTAATTTTGCCTTAAAAAAGAGAATTCAAATGAAAATCAAAGTTGGCCATTGTCAGCAATTTGACATCACCAACCCGTAGAAGGCAAATTTTCCCATCCTTCCGATACATTCTTTTCAAGTGCCAGTCAAAACTCCCCATTTATTTTACTCCAAAGCAGCACGAATTCTGCTATATGAGAGAGACAAACATGAAAGACGGTAAAATGAACATGAAATAACGAAGTGGAGAAAATGGGGACTCAAGGCCTGTCGAATTTAATCTGTACACCTGCATGAATTATATAAATTATACCCCCACTCGTAACAAACTTTGGTAACAGATTTCTCGTCTTCTACTGAAGGGATCGATTTCAAATTTAGTACATGTATACAGCTTTACCATGATGAGTTGTATCGTGCCTCCCCTTTCCAGGTCAGTCGCACGTCTATTTCCTGTTTTCTAAGTGGCAGAGGGTGGGTATCCTTAGTACGACTAAGTGCAACCCCTTGTTATGCTTAAATTGGTAGCTGCTTAAGGTGTTTTTTTTTTCTTTCCTCTTTTTCTATTAAGAGCATATTCAGTATTTGGTGGCTAGTTCAATGTTATTAGCAGAACTATTACATCAATATTCCACCTTATATGCACTAAATCTGTAATAATAGAGCTTTGATTGACTTTGTTTCAATTTCTAGATTAAATATAGATCATAAGAACGTGATATATCTTTCTATATCTATTTTGAAGCATCATTAATCTGTATTTCGTGGGCCGATGGTGCCACAAATATTGAAACACGATCTAGGTAAAAATAAGAATAAAAACAAAATGTCAAATAACTATTGAAAACAAATAAGTACCTTGTCTTGAATAAGAGAAAACTCATAAACAAGAAAAGGGCGGTCATCTTCTTTTGTGGTTAACTCGATCAAAGCTTTCTCAATTATTAAATTTCAACAAAATCTTAAGCATCATACAAATTGTCACTTATATTTCACCAAAGCAATAGAAATAAACAAAGAGGCAGATTTAATTGCTTTTCTCTCGTGTTTCTGTGGTAAGTTTTACAGAATCCTGGTAAAGGTACCAATTTTAATCAACAAATTTTCTGTATCCGTCTACGCTAATATCATTTATTAATCATATTTTGTAACGCGACCACCTGTGACAGCACAAAAACAAGTCTCCGACGACTTTACCAAACCGTTTCTTCGGATCAATATTACAACATCTACAGCATACAATGAAGAACATATGGCTTTTTAGTCTTTGTCTTATAACATAACATAAGCTCAAAACTACTTTCGTTTTTTTTTGTATTTTTTTTTCTCGTGCAAAATGTATATAAAACTTGGTAGTACGAAATGTAAGCCATTTAAATAGGTATAGAATTGTTATTTCAGAAACCTATCGCTTAAGCAAAGTCACGTTGACAAAGCGTTGATATCTTTTTACGATACTCGTTTCTAAAAGCTTAAGATCATTGTTGATAAAGAGTCCAAAAAGGAGAAAAACATTAAAATTGAAATTAAAAAAAAAGTTTTCTTTCCGCATAAGAATATTTTATTGGGCTGTAAAGACAAAGACAGGACTATTATTCTCATAAATTTATTGATAAACAAAGTTTATAAGAAAATGTTATAGAACCATAACTTTTTTCCCCATTTTTGTTTTCCCTTAAACGAATAAAAAATAAAATATATTAATGATGTATACTATCTTGTTTTCTTTGTCCAGAACTAATATGTAGATATATCCCAGTAAGACCTTCGTTTTTTTTTTTAATTTTGTTTTATTATTCAAGATATAAGCATAACAACTTCTTGCTTGAACGTCTCTGATGGTTCTTTTTAATAGACGAAATGCACGCCAGATATAAGTTTGTTTAGAGGGTATACATGGTAGGTATAAAATTATAGAACAAACTATCACGAAGAAAAATGCAGGAAAAGGAAGAGGCTTCTATAATTGTCAATCTGAAATTTAAAAGACTGTAGGAAATAAAAGTTTTCTTTAGTTGGGACATCCCAAGTGTCTACTAAGCTGTTTATCGGT
Source organism: Arcuatula senhousia (assembly GCA_963971305.1). Taxonomy (NCBI): domain Eukaryota; kingdom Metazoa; phylum Mollusca; class Bivalvia; order Mytilida; family Mytilidae; genus Arcuatula; species Arcuatula senhousia. The sequence continues at coordinate 37,172,152 of OZ020305.1, forward strand.
ATGCTGCGATTTTATTTTACGTCTATGATGCAGATTTAAGTTTAAATGTGTATATAACTGAAACGGCTTCATTTGATTCACCAAGTTCTGTATCCCCTTGTGTTTCAATTATGCATTTGTTGCACAATAAATATGTGCATCTGTAAATTCCCAATCTTATACAAAATATTAAAACACATAAACGACAGATTAAAAGGTATTTGTCCTATTCTTTTCCCAGACATGCTTTATTTAAAGCACTAAATGTATCTCTCGGTGCGATTAATTTTTTATCGTGAAATGTTGGATTAGTGGAAGGTAGGAAAAGTGAGTTTTGACATTTACTAGTATTCAGTGGGTCTAGCTCGATGCACGTAACGGTGTTCGAACGAAAGGAAGTTTGTCCTTTGAACCGATGGTGAACAACACTTTTGGGACCATATTCATCTTCTTTTTTTCAAGCGGCAATCAAAATTTATTTTATTTTGTCCTTCTGCTTTGTCTATTTTGTTTTTACTCATCATCTTTGTCCAAGTTAATTATTACCTCGACAATGAAGTTCCTACGAACAAACAACAATCATGCAATCTCGATATCAAAAATAACTTCTGTCTTGGAATTCAGTATATATAGATTACTTAACATGAGCAAAACAAAAAATCCTCGTGTCAATGTCTGTTTTAAAGAAAATCACTTCATCGTTTAAGGATGATCGCTGGTCAACTTTTGAGATTTCTGTCAGATTTTCGGAATCCTCTGGATTTTACCATCAAAATACAGATAATATTTTTGCCCAGTAACCCCTTATTTTCTTTTTATAATACTTTTTATTGAGTCATTAGGAGTGTATATACAAAGTTTTAAAAATTTCTTGTTATTTCTTCATAGGTTTTTACACTAAAACAAGTCTATTGTTAAACCTATGAAAAAGTCAGAGAAAGCCTTTTCCCGCCAAATTTTCAACGCTTATTATCTCGAAAACGAGTTCAGCAACCTAAGATTTTTTTAAGCTTATTTTATACCTTCACCTATGGTCTATCCATCAAATACATAAATTTAGATACCTTGTTATTTTCAAACTGACCAGCAAACATCCTTAATTCCCATTTACATCTTATTTTATATTCGTCTCATGTTTCATACATACTTAAAAACAGGTCTAAGAGTTATTGTGACTTAGGTTTTCTTAGCGATGTCCTAAATAAACTGACAATTATTCTCTCTTATAAATACAATAGAATATTCACTGTTATATGGTCGAGACAGATTGGGAGTGATTTAATCTGTCTTTGTAATTACCTGCGTTGAATATCCAAAATAATATCAATACGTTGGATACATTTTGTACCAAGTAAAAACAATTAGCACAAGATGAAATGGGCTATAAGTCTTTTCCAGGTTTTTAACTGTGTTTCTCAAAAATTCATAAGTAAAGTGCAGGCTACCAAAATTTGGTTGACAGGCGGTCAGACGGGAAAAATACAAATTAAGTACCAGTTTTCTTAGCAATTACTAAATGTATTACAGTCTATAGATGGAATGCAGCACCCGTGAAAGTCCAAAGTTGCGAAAAGTTCCCCAGCTTCCCATAAAAAGGGGGACTTTACTAAGGGTCTTGAGAGATTCGGACTGTGAGTCAGTGTTCAGCACATCGAGTGATCACAGATGTGTATACCAAAGGTTGCCCTCGAACGCAGGATTGTCAGTTAATGAAACAGAGATTCATTTCACCGACCTTAGTGAGCAATATGAGTGCCAAGCTCCGTTTACATACAAAAGACTTCTTTATTGACAACCATGTGAGTGCACCTCCTTTCCTTTTTCCAGTGGTCTTTTTCCTGTTCTTTCGTTTCCTATATCACCCCTTTATTTCATTAACATCATTTCATGTTCATTTTATCATCCTTTTAATGTACGTTTCTTGACCTAATATAACTTTAATATATTCTTGCTCGGGCGAAAAACACCAATTTAGTCACTTGGAATACAGGTCATAAATCGTACAATCCGATCTCGAAATACTATATACCTACGAAATTTTAAAAGGAATAATGCTCTGATTAAAATGTCATAAGTTATGGAATATTTTTGGTCCTTGTTGGATTCGGACGTCGCGTAAGCTATTAGGTAAACATCCACTAAATAATATCCAATGGGTTCAGTACCCTTGTGGCCACAGATCGACTGGTTTGTCTGCCCTTGGTGGTAGGACCTACATGTATAGGATCATCTGCTAGATTTTCTTTCTTTCCAGTAGCGGTCAAAACTAGTTTACCGTAAGTCCTTGTCGTCAACCATTCTGACACAATCTCTTAGATGAGTTGGGATGTTGGTTTATCTTGAGGTTTTGTTTTGTATTCCTTTACCATAATAGACACACTGAATTGGTGGTTGGAGGTGCGACTGGTTTGCTATAGCAAGCATGAATTACTTACTCTTCTGGAACACCTTAGCGGAAAGTACAAGTGATATTCTTGCATTCATGAAGATGTTACCCGACTGTCACCCACTTCTCCACTCATCATCATTCTATGTTCATTTTATCACTCTTCTCATGTTCATTTTATCATCCTTTTCATGTTCATCTCCCCGATATACTAGTACTTGAATTCGCACTGGTTGAGAGGAAAGAAGTAAAAAAACAACCTTTCTTTTTCTTTGTAGTCACAATCATCACCTATGTTTCTCATTCCATTTCCATTCTTATATTGATTTTGCTTAAACTTGTCATCGTTCAGATTATGGCTGAATTATTGGTCAACCAGACATAAAACAAACAGCAATCAATCATAAGAAAGTACAAACGAAATGTTTCCTTATATCAATGTTTTGAATATTTTCTAGTATACAGTGATAATTTACAGGCCTATACTTAGACTGAGGGTCTATAAATTATGTAAAACGTAAGAGTAAATTGGTCCACAGGGCACACGCTGAATGAAAAATGAGCTGGTGATGAAATTACCATACAATGATGCAGACTAGCGATGAAACCTTTGTGTGGAAGCTTTAGCCTTATATCAATTGAGAGTCATACATTTGGGGGAATTAAAAACTTAATTGGAGATTGAGATGTATATTATTGCCTTATAAAAGGTCAATTTACTAGACTTTGCTATAACTGTCTGAATATTAAATGCATAAATATAAGAACTTGGGAATTTTTTTTAAATATATAGATTTAGGTGACTTATTTAATGGACATTCAGACTAAACAGTTGTATTATTACAAAAGTTCATAGACGATATCAACCACTAGTAAATTGTTCATATAGACT